>JAANDH010001118.1:6809-72679 GCA_011799765.1 Nymphaea thermarum
AGCAAGCATATCGAAGCCCTTTCAAAGTTCATTTGGGCATTCAAGGCGTTCCTTGGCGAAATCCGGCGCAAAAGTGGATTCCGACGGACATTTGGGGAAACCGGCCACATTGGGAATTCTTCTTCACGCCGGCGACTTGGATAGCTTTTCCGACGAGAATTCCTATTTTCCAGGTGAGTGGTTCACTCCTTGATCTCTCGCAATCTCACCCTCTATCCGGCCCACGTGACAAGCATCGAGCAAGGGAGAGAATCACTTGGAGAGAAAATAGGATCATCTCCTACTTAGTTGGACTCGTTCCACCTTTGTAGGGAGTTGGCGTCCTCTAGGGGATTCTAGATCCCAAACAATAGGAACTTTTCCTTTCTTTTAGCTAGCTAGCTCCTCACGCCTTGCCACCTAGCCTTCTCGTCAACCTCCAGCTGCCATTTGTTGCTGAGTCACCTGCCACCTCCCGCCAAATGCCCGCCACCTAAGCTGCCCCACTTCCCATCTCATTTTCTCGCAACCTCCCTCCACATTTGTTGGAGGTAACCTCGACCAAACCGTGCCACCTCGCCCTCAATCTTAGGAGGCAGATTTACCCTCTAGAAGCCATTTCCTATCTCGCCTCACCTCTCCCCACGTGGCCTAGCCCTGCCACACCCGAGCCTACCTAAACCTACACCTAGCCCGCACCTAGTTTGACTTAGTCCTAGGTCGCAAGGAAGACCGCGGATTGGCGCATCCTTGTCATTTCTAAGTCCGGCGGGCTAGCCCATTCCATTGCAGGTCACCTCCCCTCACCGCCGATCACCGACGTGCCACTTCCGGCTGTGTTCCGGCGTCCTTCTTCTCCGGCTCCGTCCAATTCCGGCGAGACCCAAAGTACACTCCATTCTCATTGGGCAACCATTCCGGCGTCCTTCTTCTCCGGCTCCGTCCAATTCCGGCGAGACCCAAAGTACACTCCATTCTCATTGGGCAACCACTCGTCATCAACCAGCGCTCCCTCCCTTGTCGCGCACCTCATCAGCAAGTCACATACCTCTCGGCTCCGGCGACCTCCGGCCAACTCCGGCGGCCGCTGCACTTTTTCCGGCGACTTTTCCAGCAAGTTTCCAGCTTCGTCCAAAGTCCTCCCAAGGGTTATCTTCTTCACCGGCGACTTCCTAGAGGCTTCAACTCAGCGAGGTTAGTACTTTAATTTAAAGGTTGAATTTGTGTAACAGCGTTGGCTTGATTTGTTTAGAGATTGCATGATTAAGATCTTAGAGTTGCTTGGTTCTACCTTGAGTTCTTTTGTTTCTTGGGTGTAATCTCTCTTTAAATCAAGTCTTACGAGTCACAAGCGAGACCCTTATTTTAAGTGCTAGTCTCCTAAGTTGTGAGCTATCTTGAAGTTTTAGAGATGCATGTGTTCTAGATACTTGTAGATTCACTTCCGCATTGTTGGATTGATATTGATTAGATTTGATTAATTGTAATTTGGGGTTCTTTAAAAATTTGATTTCTCTTACACGTTAGGATTAAGTCAGGGCTTTCTGTCCGACTGGGTAGATAGATTGTATTGCTTGTTTAGGATTGCATTAGGTCACTCCGAGTTGAACCTGGGAGCGTAGGGTCTAGCCGTGGGGTGTTGGGATTTCTACCGCCTGCGGACGAGGTTCTACCAGCATCCTTGGCAATACATACTGTTCATGGCATGGCTTTGAGCTGCCCTTAAATCTATATAATTCACATGAACACATTTAATAGTGGGTTAGATTAAGAATCACACTACAAATACTTTTTCTGAATCTAACTTGATACTTAACAGGTACTGCAGGCTCAAAGGAATCAAAAGTTGAACAGAATCGGCTTGGTTACTTGTCATGTGCAGAAAAATATTCATACGCCACAGGAATCAGAAGGACTTGAAAGAGAAATACATCACTTCGAGCCACAGGATAATCGTTTTGTAGCATACTGAATGGTGAAGAGAACAACTGCTGGATGAATGCGAAGACCACTAAGCAAACTTATACGCTGAAACAACAACAAACTCAACTCCAGCTCCCTTCTTTTTAATGACAGCCATGAAAAGCTTGAATTAATGCTGCAATGGTTCCATCCAAGATCGACATATGAAATGGGTATATGAATCTTTGAAGATTTTTAAAAATATTTGAGATAGATTATTTTCAATATGTTTCCTTTTATACACATCCCATTATTTCATTCTCGAATAAAGAGGGATTGAACCATGATTTCCTTTGTAATAAGATGCTGCTATATTATATGGATCTGTTTATAACTCTTTTCCAAATACAACCATGCTTAGCCTAACTCGAATCATACTTGTGATCATATGAATTTGCTCCTCTTAATCATCGGTCAGATCCAAATATGGTCCGATCCTCGTCCGCTCACTAGCACTTACAAAGGACTAAACATATTTGAAGGACTTTTTCATATTATAATCCAAAATTTTTTCTCCGTATAATACCCATCAACAATATATGTGACAATGGTAGACATGCATGGATACTGCATCCATGGCCTTCATCAACACAGCATACTACAAGCCTACAACTTTAGAATTTAGATCCATCTATGCCAATAGTTGGCGCATGGCCATTCCTTGCCATTTTGATTTAGTTAATTAACTATGCTACTGCACAATGAATTACCAATTTCTGTTTTCATCAAATTTTGAAGTAAAAAAGTTTCATTACCCTATGATTTAATTCTAATCATTTATCTAAATCTAACAATTTTAAAAAGATGCAAATCAAAGATTTATCCAGAACCATTTTTTATAATTTTAACCAAATGCATATATCAACCATAAAATCAAACTCCCAGGTACTCATTGAAAGCAAATGACTGACCCTAACTCGACTGATTAAAAAGATGGACCAGGTAAGACCCATAATGTCCTTTGGCATTTGTGATAAGAATGTTATGCAAGTGTTGCATGATTCAAACTTAGAGATTGAAGCATATTTATGTAGTGTTTCACGAACTAGCTTCAACTTTTTGAGACAAATTCATGAAACCTGGATATGAGGTTATTGTGCCAAATGACTCAAGGGATGGTTTGGTAGCATGAACATTTTATGGATGCTTCATAAATAAAAAGTCTTTCATAAAGCACTAAAATTGAGATATATTTAAAACACTCGTATACATAGTATTCATATTGTCAAATAACTTGAAAATGCGATCCAAACCAAGCTCATTAAAGCCAAAGGGCTCAATACTTGTGATTTAAGATTCCCACTCCAAGTTAGCAGAGGCATTTGGGTTCCATTGTTGGATTTAGCATCGACAATCAACAACCTGGATTCTCGTTAGACCCGACCCGCCAACTGCCCCTTTTTTCTTGAGAACGGCGGCTACAGCGGTTCATTGCATGCCTTCTGGTTGCCGCGCGCGAAAGGCAGACGCCTCCTTCCAGAAGAAACGCAGCCGTTGCCCTCGCTCGCTCGCTCGCTCTCTCACTCTCCCCCCGATGAGTGGAGGGGAGAGGGATTGGTGCTTCTCTGAGTGACAGTAACGATCGATCAGGCGTTCCTACTATTTCTTTATCTATTTCAGAACTAGGGCTTTTGCTATCATGTTCAGGAGAAGGGTTACCATTCTTACCCTCAGATCGATATCTACTGTCTCTCGTTCATCTCAGCCTTCTCTCACTCAATCCTCTGCTCTTCGTGATGCTAACGCTCTCAATGTCGCGAACTCTGATCATTCAGACCTATCTGCGCGCTTCCTACCTTTCGCAGGACTTCGACCCTTTGCGAGATTCGTCGGCACGGCTGCTGCTGCAGTCGGAGAGCCATTTCAAATAAGTCCCACGAATTTTAGTGAATATCCAGATCGTTTCCAGCCGACCAACTATGGGTTTGGGAGTCAAATGAGTGGCACGGTCCCCGGACCGGAGGTGGCGCCAACCATCGAAGATCAGCCGGCTGAGGGGGGTGGATACAAGGGAACTATTGACGAGATGGAAGCTTTTTGCAAAGACGGCAAGATGAAGGAGGCTGTGGAGGTCCTCTCCCTGTTAGAGAAGCAGGGTACCCCCGTGGATTTGCAGAGCTGCTTGCGGCTTCTGAAGGCGTGCGGCGATGAGAAGTTCTTGGAGGGCGCAAAAGCTGTTCACGACTACATGGTGAGGTCCTGGCCGAACATTGAAGTGAAAGTGTACAATAGGATTATAGATACGTATTCTAAGTGCAGTTCAATGGATGACGCTTACCAAGTATTCGAGAAAATGCCAGAGAGGAACTTGACCACGTGGGATAAGATGATAACTGGTCTTGCTCAGAATGGGTTGGGAGAGGATGCCATTGATTTGTTTAATCAGTTTAAGAAGATGGGATTGAAGCCCGACGGATTTATGTTCATAGGGGTCTTTGCTGCTTGCGCTTCGTTGTCCGCAGTGGATGAGGGGATGCTGCACTTCGAGTCCTTGGGCAACGAGTATAGGATTGTTCCCAGTATGGAGCATTACGTGGCTATTGTAGATATGCTTGGTAAAGCTGGGCATATTGAGGAAGCCCTAGAGTTTATTGAGAACATGCCAGTGGAGCCAACTGTTCATGTTTGGGAGACATTGATGAATCTTTGTCGGGTTCATGGCTATACGGAACTGGGAGATCGCTGTGCTCAGCTTGTGGAACAGTTAGACCCGTCCAGGTTGACTGAACAGTCTAAGTCTGGTCTTGTGCCTGTGAAGGCTTCGGATTTAAAGAAAGAGAAAGAGGCTAAAAGAAAAGCCAGCCAGAATTTATTAGAGAGCAGGACTAGGGTTCACGAATATAGGGCTGGGGATACATCCCACCCTGAAAAGGACAGAATTTACGCACAGTTAAGAGCCTTGAGTGGTCCGATGAAGGAATCAGGATACTTGCCTGATACGAGATTTGTACTGCATGATATAGATCAAGAGGCGAAGGAGGAAGCATTGCTTTATCACAGCGAGAGGCTAGCCCTCGCTTATGGGCTCCTTAGTAGCCCTGCTTGTTCACCTATCCGAATAATTAAGAACCTCCGCATATGTGGTGATTGCCACAGCGCTTTAAAGATCGCGTCAAAGATTGTTGGCCGTGAACTTATTGTCAGAGATGCTAAGAGATTTCACCATTTCAAGGATGGGGTGTGTTCTTGCAGGGACTACTGGTAAAATACAGTAGTTGGTTGGAAGCTTCACTATTTATCAGACATCTTCTCTGGGCCTCGAAGATATTTATTCAATTCCTTCATCTTGATAGAGATCAGTGATTTTTTATTTCTAAGGTACGTACTGTCCTGGCATCTTAACGCGGGGTTCTTGTATGAGTGGGTCTTCTAATACTCTTGTAAACGACAGTGAGTGTCAATCATCTGGTTCAAACTGTTGGCACTTCACATAAATTTTTGATAAAATAGAGACGTAAAACAACCAAAGTGGATGCACTTCCATACGGTAGAATGAAAGTTATTTTAGACAGTTTCTTTGTTGTACACCTTATTGATGCTATCAGTGGGCTGAAATTCTTTTCCATTGACCAAACATGCCGCCTTTATTTTTAGTTGAATTGTTGCTTAATTGCTTTTAATGCTGTCATTATAGAATTGAATTGTTTTCCCATAATGCACGTTAGCAAAATGTTTTGTGCTGAAGACTGGTTTCATGTCAATGGGAACTGATTTGAGAGTGGAGCCATTCTATTGCCAGATTAAGTGCAGCGACATTGGTGTTCTCCTTCCTATTTATAACGTTAACAGTGAGATGCATGCTATAAATTTGTGGTGCATTTAGCAGCTTGGGATGCACCTTTTGAATGAAATGTTTACTTGAAAATGATATCATCAGTAGGACAAGAAAAAGCTTCTGGTGTAATTGAAGTGTTACTTGAACCTGAGGCTCTCAAAAGAAAAGTATGGAGAAAGCATATAATCATCAGCTATTGTCAAACAGAAAACAGCTTCCTAGTTTCCTAGTATTTCTCTTAAATGTACTTTTGGTGGCAAGCTAGGAGATTGACTTAAACTGGTTTGTTGCACAATTGTAGTGTCCATGCTCCATGATATGTTTCACAAACTACCCATCTAGACAATAGCATGCTCATGTAATCTAGCAATTGCTAGAACAATTAACTGCCTATAAGTTGCAGTTGCACAGACTCTTTTACTGCGTTTGATTGCATGTTGGCTACACCAATCACAAAGCCCAGGCAATAAAACGTTCCCTTAGTAATTTCCTTTTACCTTCAGTTAGTTGGCCTACCAGACAAGATAGTTCAGGAATTTTCAATAAGATTTATCTTACATAAAATGAGAACTCTAAATGAATGTTTTCTTCTCAAATGTGCGTGTGACCTCTATTCTATGTTCTCAAATGATTGCTAAGGACTTCAAGGTAGCTTACTCTCTGTTTTCCTCTCTTAAAAACATTCACTGAAGGCCTTTATGTGATTCAAAATCGTTTCTGTTGGAGTCATAAGGAAAATATGCTATTGAATTGTTCCTTCAATTTTATTATTCTGTCTATATTCCTACAGTTGATTCTGTAAAAGATATCTGTGGAAAATCCATCTTCATTTGAACAAGGATAATCTCCTAAATTTTCTGTGTTATTCAGTTCAGCTCAATGGCTGAAAAGTCTTGGGGTGCTATGAAAGTCTATGTTACTGTGGTTCCTCCGAGTAAACTAAAATAATATGGATCAGTGTTGGTGCACAAAGTTCTCTGCATCAGTTTGCTGTTTTAGTTGTCGCCAGCGAATATGCTGAACTTAAAATTAGCAGAACTATACTTCCTTGAAATAATTCAAACTGTGATTTACTCTCTTTGTTTATAAAAATAACAGTTCTAAGTTGCTTTCAGCTGTCTTATCATAATGGCTGCAGATATGGAGAATTGGGTACACCACCATTTATATCGAATGTCCAATATGACATATATAAGGAGGTATAGAACATGGGTTAATAATACGAGTATCAGTACGGTAAAATTGAGAAATAATGTTGGAAGCACATTTAAGAAAGAAACAAAAGGCTTATAATATATAGGAACTCAGAAGCATTACAAAATGAAATAGGAACTTTCTTCAAATTGTAAAGTACTTTGATATTATGTAATATGCTACCATTTATGGCTTAGTCCCGTCTCTACTTAGAATTGGTCAACTATAGTGATGATGTAGAAAGAATTATAGCTCTTTCCGTCGTACGCTTTTTGTCAGTATATTTTGCTTTATTTAAGTTTCTATTTCTAGATTAAAAGCCGGCTTTGGAACCCAGGTTTCAGAATTACTCAGCTTTTAGGTTCTGAAATGCCTTCCCCAATATATATAGAAGCAGCCGGTGTCCAGAGTTATATGCCTTTTTTGATGCCCTGGTGGTAGAAACTGTGGAATCTGAGGACATAATGCTTGTATAATCTTAACTTTTAAATGGAGAAAGGAACTGCCATGTCCTTCTGGTTCTGAAATTGAATGTTATATCGTGGTTTGCCTCTATAATATGTTTCCTTTATTATTTCTGTTGCTCCATTTGAAATTTCGATGTACTGCATTATCTACAGATTAGCTTCTCTCGCTCTATGGAGGCACTCGTAAGATTATAATTGGTGTTTTACTCCACTTATTTATCAGTTACCATTCTGTACGCATCTGACGACAATTCTTCTTTGAATGACTCCTAAGTCCTAGTGCATATCAATCTCTCTGGACAATTAATAATTCACAAAGCGAAGAATATGGGCTAGAACAATCGATAATTCATGGAACTAGTGTATACATGAATCTCTCTTTGGTAGGAGGGCGTTTTGTGAAAAATATCGGTTTAGCATCCCTTCTACTTGTTTTTCTGGTGTAAGATATCCCTCGCCTTGCCTTCTGTACCGAGGACGTAAGATTGTGTTCTACTAAAAGTTAAACTTTTCTCTATTTCTCGTATACGCATACACAAACGTGCACACACACACACACACACACACACACACACACACACACACACACGTGCGTATGTGTAGAGCGCATACACATGCATGTACATTTCATGGTACTTCCTTGATTGTGCCACCACGCAAGCGTGTACGAGTAGAGTGCGCACATGCATATACATTTCATGGTCTCGTATTGCTGCACATGGTGATAGAGGGTGCATTTGGATACTTTGGACGACAAGTCCCATGAAAAGGAGAAATTCTCACTACAGCGTACAGGGGAAATGACCGAGAAGCAATTTCTGTCTCCAGATTCTCGTTGCTTGGATAGAAAAGTAATTCCTGCGGGTTCTCATTTTATTTATGATTTTATTGTAGAATTTAGGGAGAGTTGTCATGGTTCCATTGGGTATATTTGAAATTCTATTTGGACATAGAAAAGTGGGCATGTCGTGAAGGATTATGGATCTGAAATTTGAATCTAGGTAGGTACTTGTTTCAAGTAATTATACAAATTTTTTGCCAATGGGGAATAAAGATATGCATAGATTGGCATCATCTCGTAAAGTTGCCACTTTGTTTATGGATGATAACCAAAACATAACCCCTTCATGTTAATACGCGGTCCAACCTGAGATCCGATCGTAATTCAGAATTTTGCAGTGATAAGTTTTTTTATTTTTCTCGGCCGATCAGAGAATCTTTTCCGTCTTATGCTGGGTCAATTGGTCCTCGGATATATGGTACCAACAACCTCATACTGGTAGCTAGTTCAAGGGGGCAGCTTGATTTGCTTTGTTTTTATCTGGTTGAACTTATCCACCATGGATGGCAGCAAGAGATATCTGTGTTTGTTCGGCGCAAGGCTCAAAAACGACTATTTTCTTGTTGCTTCGTGATCAGGTATCTGGCGCCACCTATTCCTCTGCCTCCACAAAATTACAGTCACGGAGAAATGAATAGTATTCCATGAATCTTACCAATGAAATCTACATATCCACGTCGATTTCGATAAATGAGTTTTTTAGCAAATTAATGTTGTGGCTACCAAACTGAAAGCCTTAGATACATGACTAAATTTACAATAGTGCAATGACATGACCTACGATTAACTGGAGCGCTCGGCAGCAGACGCCATTCTGGCTGGTAGCAAACGTCGAATTGCCAACAACTGGTACGTGTCCATCTCACCTCATTCTTGGAAAAGACAAACTGTCAAACCGAAGAGGAGGCCGAAATAAGAGAATCCTCCTGCCCGCAAGAATTGGGGAGTTTCCTCTTTTTTCTTTTATCTATTATTATTATTATTTTTGAAATTCCCTTTGTTCTAGACACGCCGAAGAGGAATTCGGAAAAAAGGTGCTTTGTTTGTCAACGTCAACCAAAACGGCGCAAAACAAATCATCTACATGTAATTAAAAAAAATCCTTTTTAGTTTTATAAAAAAAAATTGCAAAATTATTTTATGATTTCTCTCAACAATTTAAAACTATAATTCGATACCACAATGAAAAAAAATTTCTACATTTACCCCTAATCCTAAGGGGCAGCTGTATCAGTCATGTTTCTTATTACAGTTAGCTGGAATGTATGGATGTAAGTATTGCAGCGAAGAAACAAAAGTCTTTTGCAACGAACATTCATAAAAGAGTATCCATATCGTCTACTTGTATGTCACCTAGCTGCTCCCTGAATCTTTGCGTTCCACCTGCCGGAAGCAGCCACTATTAGCAGCTTTGTCTTCACTTTGTGGAATAGTGTTTGCAAATCTTCAACAGGAAATATTCAGCATCCCATCGATGGGATGGGCCAGCTGAGTAATGCCCCTTCCCGCTTGAATGGTCGCCCCTCTGTTACTTTTTAATAAAAAAGACCAACTTGTGCCCATTCTTCCAAAGAAGTGCACACTGTCTGCACAACAAAAAGGAATTCTCCGAAGGAAGGCTGAAGATCAGGCCAAACAGAGGAATACATCCAGTTGCAAATCTCTTCTTTATGTCGATTAAACCAGTTGGTGCCGCCGACTACGTCTACTGCCCCACTAACATTTCTACTGACATTTGAGCCTGTGCCCTGCATAGTCTTGTTTCTAAGTTGATACAAACGCCACGTTGTGATAGACAAAGAAATGCACCATATCTTCCACATCCATTTCACCTTGATTTTCCCCTCCCATCATCTGCGTAAGGCCTCCTTAACACTATCCCAGTTAGCAATCTTAAGATCAAACTTGGTACCATTGAACTTCCAGCACTTCTTCGCCCAGACACGTGGTAAGAAGACGCGAGACCAGGATTCGGCATGCGACGCAAATTCCACCAGATATGAACACTATTTCACCCTTGGAATCGCATCGTTATTCCACACATTAAGATGGTTCCTGCAAATTTCACTCTCATGCTGATCTTCCTCAGAAATGGTCACATAGGGATGTCCTTCGAGTTCTTCTTTCGTGTCCTCCATTTCCTTTGCATCTCTCTTATGATCTCCGCCCAGGATCTTAACAAAGGGAGTCTTCCCGTGTGGTCGCTCACCCCATTCAATTGATTGGCCTCTGTTTCTGTATTTTCCCTTGTTGAAATTAGGGATATCCGGCCTTGCGTCCATGACGTCACGATATCTTCACGGTGGCGGAGGGCAATCACTCCTCCCCACCCCGCTATTCTCCCGGGTGTCTTCATCTTGCTGGATCTCCATGGCAGCGGCTTATCTCGGCGCCATGGCCAGGACATGAGGATTCACCGAAACCCTCGCCAATGTTGTGATGAAAGCTGTCACTGCATGCTCCCCATTTTTGCTCATATAAACTGGTTGCTTCAGTTTCGTAAACTCGTGCATTAGGTCGATAGTTCACATGTTCTTGATTCTTCAACGTCATGACTGGTGTCATGAGTACCAGTAGGACGAGTTTTGTGTGTTCGTGTTGTGAGTGTGTCTGTCTGTGTAATCCGAGGCGAAGAAATGAAGATAGAATAATAATCTCCTCCATTAATGCTTATTCATTTTTCATTCGGTGCTCTCCTCATTACATCCTGCAGATTTAAATGCGCGGTTGCGACCGTGATTTGTTTGTCGGTCTCGAGTCATGGTCCTCTCCCTGATTCACGGGCACCAAGAGCTCAATCGAGCAACGAAGATCACGACCCTTTTAAAAACGAATCCTGCAACTTGAATAATCGACAACCGAACTTTGAGTCGGAAAATAAATCAGCTCGATTAGGCTTTTGAGTAAAACTTGTTTAGAACGTTTCTATAAAAGTTCTGTCACATTATTATTACACACAAATGCTGTTGGTGTGGTGGGTTCCTTCTTTGTCTTTCAACACTAAGAAAACTTTATTAATGTTTGTCAGTTGGCTTGTCTTTTTCGGCCCGGTGCTTGTAGTTTTGAGGTCAGACTGAGTCGAGTCATGATGAACTCAAGTTCGAGCCAAGCCACAGTCAAGTCTGTTGAGAATTGAGTCAAGCTCTAGCTGCACCAGCTGGGTTCAAACTTGGCATATGAACAACCCTAGCAGCAGATTTATTTGACTGCTGAAATATTGGGTGGCCCCGACGAAGATCTCCTGATTATGGATAGAGATTGTGGATTTTATATATATATATATATATATATATATATATATATATATATATTCCCTTGTATGATCTGGTCTGGGTGTTTTAAATGGAGATGGGCAAACAAGAAGATCAGTGGCATCTTTTAGTACCCACCATATTATTAGGTGCAATTTATGCACATGCCACAGTTTTGGACTTTTCTTGTTTTTAATTTCACCAAATGTTTTCCACCGTCTGAAAAATTCCCATTTTACAAAGAAACCGCGTTAGTTTGTGTTTTCAGTAAGAAAAATTTTTAGACACACAGCAATTAAAGGTTTTGACGTTCATGAGAAAATACATAGCTTCTCAATATTGCTTCCATATCATTGGAAATATCCCCGAGTTTTTCCATATACGATTTGAAACATTGAAAAATTCAACTGTCATTTCACTTGTTAATTTAGTAAAGCAGTACCATCCTGTCCTCTAGAAGACATGAGAAATATGCCCAACTTCGAGAATCTACTTAGTCTTTCTTACTTTCAGCATCAATAAAAAAAAAAAATTCCTCACTAATTTAAATACCAAGGGAATAATGAAGAATATGGATCTAGTGAAACATGTACTAGTATCATTGTGAACTAAAATGTGCACAGCCAGTTGCAGGTAGTGATGACTTTGTTTAATGTACAAATCGTTACTGTTTATTAACAGTGCAAAAGTTAGGTGCATTTTAATAACATCAAGTGGTCAGGCGCCTCGCCGATTATCACCAAATCTTCAGGTATGTTTGCCAGAAGTCGCTGATTTGGCAGTAACTTTTATTCACGATGCAGTATTTTACTGTTTAATAATTAGCTGTTTGACATGAAACTCTTTACTCATTTGTGCATATTTAGAATTACCTAATACTTCAACAAAGTCAGGAACCATATTCTTTTCTTCATTTTAAGAGGAAGGAAAATGAATCTGCCGAATCTGTCAATAGCTAGGAACCAAGGTGCAAGGAAACGACCCACACGGCCTGTAGAAGGTTGTGACTCATCAGTTGTCACATGAAGCAGACTGAGTTCTCAAGACCTTGGCTTGTAAATTGTAATGTCAGAGTTCTAGACTACCATCTTACACGTGTTGAGCTTTTCATTTCTTCGAAATTTTTAGGACCCCGAGAACTTTTATCTAAGTTGTTTGAATCTGGAGAGCAGCAGTAAAACCCCTTTTGAGTGTACCTCCCTGTAAGATCCCAAAGACCTTGCAAGCATGTTCCTGCAACTTTGGTTAATTGGGTATCCAGTGAGGGAGTGATACGTGAGAACCGTCCAATATTAATGTTGCATGATGAATGGCCCACTTGATGGGTCTTCGAATAATGCGTGCTGATCCGTATCTGTTCGTATATGGAGACACGGACACAAACCTTGGTTGTCAATAGCAAATAATTGTACTCCCCCTGTTCACAAAGTCCAACCTTCCTTGCCCTGTGCAACCAAAACTACTCCAATTCCAAAGTATGGTGGGTGGGCAAATCCTTTCTTTTATAATATTTCACCCTGTTGCTTAACTATTGCTACCTCTTTTCGTTTGTTTGCAGAGGCAGAATATTGTCTTTTGCTGCTGCTGGCTTCTGCTGTGCTCTCCCTCTCTTTCTCTCTCTCATGAATTGAATTGAAAAGCTGCAGATGCTCTGTTTGTGTTTTATTAACGCTTAACCTCTGAAGCTCTGAACATGAAACGCTTCTGCTACTTGCCTCTCCATCTTTTGCAACTCTGCCAATTAAGGGTAGCTAGCCCCACACTAGGTGCATGTAGTATCAGCATCTATCGTGTTCATTTTTCTTGGCACTCACAGTTGGCCGCGTTCCCCCTTTGACTAGATGGGGCAGGTTCCAGCTGCCAGGATGGCGTGGCTTCATGAACAGCTCTTGACCGCCATATGTGGTCCGACCATGCAGCCGAACCATCCTTTTCTGAAAACTATCTGGCACGGCCAGGCATTTAATGGATGGTCCAAATCCTTATTGTGCCGTAGGAATCATCCCACGGTGTGATGCTCGAGCCAAAGGTCACCCAAGACAAACAGGATTGCTGTTCACCAATTGACCTTCCTTGCTGCCACCGCTTCTCATGATAAACGAAAGTTAATGCATCTCAACATCGCGTTTAGAAACAATCTTGACTTCTTGACAAAGCAGATGGGATTCATGATCAGAAAGTTTTACAATCTTGTCTTCTTGACATAAGTATTTTAGTTTGATCTGGATTAA
Organism: Nymphaea thermarum; assembly: GCA_011799765.1. Lineage (NCBI taxonomy): Eukaryota > Viridiplantae > Streptophyta > Magnoliopsida > Nymphaeales > Nymphaeaceae > Nymphaea > Nymphaea thermarum. The sequence goes on from JAANDH010001118.1 coordinate 20,510, forward strand.
GCAGTATGTTTGGCTTGTACAATACCACCAGTTGAAGCTAGTAATTAGCTACCTCAAACCTTTCAAGCAGGTACAGAAATTTAATGCAGAAGCTGTGTGACATTTGCTGTATGATTGACTCTCTTAGAGAGCCAAGAGGGGCAGCTAAGAGGCTTTACAGCGAAGGGAAATTGAAAAGGACATGGTAAACAGGTGCCACTCAATTTGTCAAGTTCTGTCTATGACGTCTGGTTGTTTGCTCTAATTAAAAAGAAAATAAGAAGAAGCAACGTTGTTAGCTAGCAATTAGAAACAAGCCAGTCACTGTATCAAGGACCCTACCCATTAGTTGTTATTTGACAATTGCATGTTCAGTAGATCAAAATTATTTTAGACATTGGAATAGCTGTAATTTGACTATTGATCTTTCCATGTTGGCTAGCAATTTGTTTGATGCAATTATTGAACAAAAATTATCCATAATTTCAACATAAGTTTTGGCCAGTCGTTCCCAGCTGGTTGGATCAACATTGTCAGAAACTTAATATTCTCCACCCCACTCCCCCCAAAAAAGAGAATTCTACTCTGGGATTGACATTTTTTAAAATCATTTTTGAACAGTTTTCTCCTCTCCAAAATTCATCTTTAGATTCTATGTGAAAGAGGATTTGGCTGCTCCCCTTTGGCTATCTATTCTCAAGTGGGCGGCTTTTCTTTTGAAGAAAGTGCATGTTCGCTTTCAATCCCACGTTTTCGTCCAAAAATTGCTCAAGTTTGAACAGAAAAAAATCCAACCAGTGTGAATTCAACAAGCATTTCGAACCGTAATGTATTGATCAGGAAAAAGCCGCGGATCTGTGCCGACAAGATCAAGCAGCTCGACCATCGACTGCGTCATTATTGTTCAACTTGAGTAGTTGAAAGGCTGGCCCCCAAAAGACTGTCAGGTCGAGACAAGACGCTCTGGTTCAGCCGTGTGCAGCCAAGGCAATCAGAAGGATACGCATACGCGTAGAGAAAGAGTATTCCGAGGAGTACACTAAAATTTCACAAGTTCAGTCAAGAAAAGGCTAATGAAACTCGTCTCTAATTTGATTCTGTGGTCAGGCAATCCATTCATAAATCGCCAGCAGGTTCTGAAAGTAACAGTACCTTTAGCACTCAAGTCAGTACCTCTTTTATTTTGTTGTTAGAAATTGTCATTGTTGTGAACTTATTTGCCGGTCTGGAGGATTTCAGACACCATTATTGAACCTCCAACCTTTTACCGATTCTCTCTCCCCTCAAAACTGAGGCAAACGAAAGGGAAATTCGTCTGCCAAAAGCTAAAAACTGTGACGTAAATTCGAATAAATCTTAGATACATGAAAACTGTGACAGCAAAGTTTTTGGCAGCATTGGACCTAACGTGGGTACCGAGATCACTGCCACATTGCTGCGTGAAAAAAAGTTAAATCTCCTTCAAGTAAGCAGTTCACTAACTTGCCATAATAAAGTTCACAGGAGAAGGACCTTAGCCTCATTGTTACAGAACAGATTGAGCAAAAAGAACGAAAACCCCTGATTGAAAGAACATGGTAATCTTTGCTAATGTGAAGCTAGTGCCGCGGGATGTCCAAGCTTCCACGATTTCGCCTCACAGGGCGTGCATTTGGACCAGAAAACGCAGGTGAAGGAGAAGGAAGTCTGACGAATGAGCAAGCGGTGGATAAAAACTTTATACTGCTTGTTCATTTCTCTGTCATTTACATCGTCAATTTTATCTAAAGCCCCAAGAAAAGCATGGTCCACCTGCAGGGAAATGGACTTGACCAAGTTGAGAAGACTACAGTTGTGTAAAAAGGGTACTTCCTCATGATTTTTACCCAAAGCTAAAACCCTTTTTCCCCTTCTTCGCAAACGTTGCCCTGCCTTCTTCATGTACAATATAGTCTTACCAATTGATAAAGGTTTTGATGGTTGAAATGCAGTAACAGTAAGGCAGATTCCCAACAGTGAAAATATAAGCACTCGACCATTTAGCGGGACCATCCTATGAGTTGCTTCAGTACTATGGTATTCAAAAACCACGAATTGGCTACAGGTTGGGATGAGGGAGGAGGAAGCTGCCTTGAGTTAGGTAGATGCTCTGCGAAATGAGAAGGCAACTATTGATGGTGTTCACGCATGCCATTGGACGAAGCCCATGACACTTTTATTGCGAAAGCTACAGGTCCAGGTTACGTCATTCACTTCTAAGGGACCCATGTTGCTGCAGCCAAGGCCTTCCCCACTAAAAGAGAGAGAGAGAGAGAGAGAGAGTGTGTGTGTGTTTTCCATGGATGGAGCTCACGCCACCACGTTCATAAATGACATAATTTTGTTTTCCTCCAAAAGCTCTAATCCCAATGAATGATTCTCCAGTTTCACTTGAAAAAGCAAAAAAAATTTGATGAATCCACCACAGTTTTCTAATCTTAATGTGGATAATCTGCAGTGCGTTATGTCGGCAGTACAAAAACAATGTCCCTGTGAGGTTTGGTTCAAGATATGCCAGCCAGAGATCCACAGATCTGAGGGACTACGGATTCAGTGGTCGGATTTTTGAATGGGTGGGAGAGCTTGTGTCAGAGATGCCATTGTTGCAGAACAATACAAGCGTCAACATTAGGATGAGCTCTGGGAACTCAGAACAGTAGCCTCTTAAGCACGGTCGTTTTAAATGTTAGACCTTTTTCTGCAATGTAGAATTTAGATTTCCTAATTCAAAAGATGGATAATTGAACATTGAAAATCTTCCCCTTTTTTCACCCTTTGAAGGCCATAAAGTCATTTGCTTACGGTTTCAGCACTGGTCAAAGGATGGGATTTACCAAGCCGCAGAGCAACAGTGAGGGAATTGCCAGTAAAACAGTAAGATGCACTAAGTGGCCGAAAACTTCGAAAAAAGAAAAAATAAGAGGCATCCTTCTTCTCACACAGTAAATAAAATGTAAGTTTGAGGGGCAAAGAATATGCTACCAGAAAAATTACATGTACATGACAGAAGAATTATGATTGCTAGAGGGAAGAGAATAATATGAAAATGGCTTGAAACAGTACTCCATCATGTGAGCGACGAGTTTCGATTATGTTGGTGGTGGTGGCTCCCTTTCTTGGCTTCTACCCATGTTCTTTCATGTGAATCACATACTTGAGTCTTGAATTTGCACCCAAACTTCTTGGTGAATGAGCTCCATCCACCATTGCCACCATCTTCCGCATCACCACCACCGCCACCGCCGCCACTACTACCACCACCAACACCGCCGCCCTTCTTGGCCTTATCAAACTTTCGTATAGCCCGCCTCATTGTAGAGCACTCACGCTCGAGCTCGTGCACGCGAGCTCTCATGCTGTCCATGTCGAAGCGGAGGACCTGATTGTTCCTAACTGTAGTCTGCCATGGTTGCGCAGCAGGGGACTGGCCCAAGAAGCCGATGTGGTCCTGTAGGCGGACCGGGTGGCCGGAATCCGGCAGTGATGCATCTGGAGCTACGATGGAGCCAGCGATGGCATTCCGGAGCTGTAGCTGCTCGAAGAAGAGAACCTGTACCACAACTCTAAGTGGAAGCCTCTCGTTCTGGGCAGCGTGGGTGCACGCTTCGAGCGTGAGCTTTTGGCAATCTATCAAGCTACATATCTTCTCCCGTTCTTCGTCGGAAATCCATGGATGTGCCTAATGACATTTTCAGTAACTCGAAAAATCAGATAAACATACGCATAAATGATAATGATTAATCGACAGGCAACAGATGGGCGTACGACGTAAATGGTGATTTATCACAATCAAAGAACCAATTACCAGTAGGTATTAACTTAGAAGTACACATCTTAACGTAGCATCTAGGAAGCAAATAGAGAACTGCAGACGGTCAATTTCCAGAACCATTTGACAAAAAAGCAAAAGTTCAGGTCTGCATCTGAACTAAACTTCAGTTCCTAATGGAGAATGAAGCGAAAAGAACATTGGGAAGTCCCAACAGTGACTAATGAATCCGACTCGGAACAAAGAGAATGAGATAAACGTTCTCCCTCGTTTGGCAGCATTCTCTGAAATTGGGGGATCCTCAAGGAAAGAGACCTGCTCTGAGTTAGTAGGTGTGGAACTTCACCGTTGAGGGTTGCTAGGGAGTAATGGATTTGACCTGCCCGTATTTGCTGCTACCCCGACTGAACTGGCCACCCCTCGATTCATGAGCCAACTAACCCATTTCTTGGCTTTGGCTGCCCTACTTAGGGTTAACAAACCCAGCAGGCAGCCGCTACCCTGCTTGGCGGTGGCACATCCATGGCGACGAACCATCCAGATGAGCACTCAGCCATTGGTTTGGCATCGTGGCGACACTCGCCGTCGACTTGAGACTCGAGAATGGGAAATAATGCAGACTCTAAAAAACTCGGGAAATATAATGAAGAACTTATGAATAATCTTGATATGCAACAGATGAACAAAAGATGAAAAAGGAGCGTTTGTTCTAGTGTTACCTTGAGATAGACATCGATGGCGCGATAGAGTCCGTCGTCATAAACCCTAGCGTGATCCGGAAGCGCCACGGCCAAGTTATAGAACTTCTCCGGCTTCAAATTGCCGTCGGACGCGATTTCTGCAAGATACCCATCCATCAATTTTCCGACCACCATCACTGGATTCATTCCTGGCGAATTCCCGTATCTTCTGGCTTCTTCATCCTCCTCCCCTTCCTCTGCATCTGCACCACCGCAACCCTCAAGGAAATACTCGAGAATCCTTTCCACACAATCGATGTCGTAGAGAGTCTCGATGAGGTAGGAGTAGCTCGGCAGCAGCAGGTCGTCCAGTGTCGCCTGGTCCAGCTGCGCTGCGATTTTCCTCTCCAGTGTCGTCCGGCACGAGTCCGACGCGCTTAGGATGTTCGCCGTCCTGAGCAGCCCGAACAGAAGCCTCGCCGTCGTGGTGGGGTTGCTACTCTTCCTCACCGGCATATGGCTCACGACAGTCTCCAATAGCTCCCTCTGCTCGTCCTCTGGAGCGACGGAAGTAGAATGCGAGGACGAAACCCGGTTCCTCCGCGACAGGCCCGGGATGAACTTCTTGGCGTAGCAAACCAGTGACCCCTCAATGCTCTCGGGGTTCAAATCGCGAGCTTCCATGGTGGAGACGACCCTTTTGTAGAAGGGCAGCCCCAGAACAGCCAGCTCATCATACCACCAATCGGGCCTTACCTGATCCCGGTGCCGTAGACCGGTGTCGATCCCATTCCAGAGAATGCTGCCGTTGGGGCTCGCCAGATCGCCTGACGCCAACTGGTCGGCGCCAGCATTCATTGCAATGGCGTCGATGCACCTTTCGACAATGCCAAGATCCTCGGCCGTCGGTAGCAGACGCTCGCACGAGCTCAGCGTCTTGACCGCGTCTTTGAGGCTTCGGAGCACAGACTGGTTCAGGAATGCCTCTGTCCTTGCGATGAGATTGCCATCGCCGTGCTCCTCCGTCATTTCGAGATACTCCGCGGCGCAGCGGAGGGGGCCGACGTTCAACGGTGTGAGCTCCACCTTGACGCCGTAGCAGAACTTTGCGGCGATCTCGAACGCCTCGGAGCCACCGGGGAAGCCCGGGAGGTTCAGTAGGTAGCACTCCTCCTCCTCTTCCTCCTGCTCCTCCTCTTCCTCTCCCTCTCTGTGCGTTGAGATCTCTTGCTCCGTGATCATTCTGTGTAGCTTTCCACTCCTCGACATCAACGGGAACTGAAAAAGAAAAGGAAAAGAACAGGTAAGATCTTAACCAAGAAGAAGTGCGGAAAAAGCGGGAGAAATCTCAGGCAACGGACCTTGTGAAGATGAAAGGCCATCTCTTCCACTTCTATTATGACGTCGCTAGGTAAACCGGTGGTGCAGAACCTGAGAAGAAAAGACGAAAACGAGAAGCAAACAGAAACTACGTTAGAGAGTCCTCCGCACCCAAATTCATGTTTTACTGAGAGAGAGATGGGGAGAGACAGTCGGCTGACCATGCTTGGCCCTTCGACGGGGGCTTCTCTGACGCCATTCCTGTCACTCTCTATTCGGTGAAGCAGAGCAAATCCTCCCCTTCCTCCTGAGCTCAAAGAACGACGAAGGGAGCGGAATTCACAAACCAAGCTGCTTCTTCTCCTCCCGATCTACCGCGTCCCTCGGCCGATCTCCGTCGCATCTTCTTCAGAAAAGAGAAAAAAGAAAAGCAAACTTCGATAGAGAGACAGAGATAGAGACCACCCCTTGACAATGACTGCAAGCGCTAAACAACCCAACCAAACTCGAGATACCAACTAGCAGCAGCAACAGCAACCAAAAGAAGAATTAAAAGAAAGAGCGATCGAAAAGATGGTAGTTGTGGATAGCAGCAACTACTTTTACAGTTCCGGCTTGCAACTACCGTCTCTATCTCTCTCTCTCCCCCTCTGTCTTTGGGCAAGTCCTTCCTATATCAGGCCAGAGACTCTCTCTCTCTCTCCCCTCATCAGTTATCTCTGTGTATCGTGCGGGTGAGTCGGGGGATGTAGAGGCAGGGAAGCAGATGGAGAGGACGGTTTTGGAATAAAGAATGGAGGCATCGGTCCGGTCATCAGGCTCTTCGGCCATGGTGGCAACCTTCCAGGAAAAAACAACTTTTCTTTTTATTGCCCTCACCTTTGCAGGCTCCTTTTAGGAATTTACTATTTAAAATATTAGAGAGGGAGACAGACCTTTTGACGTCCACAGCAGCAAGTCAAGGGTGAAATGGGAGAGAAAGAGGAGAAAAGGGGGAAAAAAATGAAGAAGCAGGCATCCCCCGCGTATCCGAGACTTTAAAAACCGAAAATATTGTATTAAAAAATTATTTATTTAATTTTTTTAGTCTATAAATAATTTAAAATCACTCGTATCAGCATGCACACATGGTCCCGTATCAGCCGATACACTGTCGCGTCAAAAGTTGAAAAATATATGAGAAGTCGTGGTCACCTGGTTGAATTAAATTAATATTCTAACGTGCTTGCATTATTGCATAATAAACACTAATCATTTTGATGATACTTATACTTTTTTAATAAAAAAACCTTTTAGAAAACTTCACCCGTGTTTGATGACCTCGAGAATAGCTTCTCCTTCCTCAATCATGCAAAAGGTGTGCTGGATGGGTAAAATCAACCCACCTGTGCATCCAGGTGAAAAGTTACCAGCGTTACACTTTTACAACTAGAATGGATGGCCAGGAAATTTTACCTGCACGATTCTTCTTTTTCCGTCGGTATTGAGTACCGACTAAATCTCTTTGATGAAATCTTATAACATGAAAAGCTTTTGCTCATCTTAATATGCATCTTGCACCCATAAATAATGATTTTACGTAAAGTTTCAGGATATTCTTACTACTTAGTATTAAACCAGCAATATTTCCTCACAAAAACACAGTGGTGAAAACGAATTATCACATTGAAGATCACAAACAGTAGCCGACCCCGTACAGTTTATTCTTTTATTTTTGTCCTGTTAATTGTCTCAGGCTTTTTTATACACGTTCCTGCAGAGGGCATTGAATGAGAACAGTTCGATTTCCTCTCTTCATGGCAATTTGCGGATTCTTGAAATTATGCAGGAGGAAGACCAAATGGGAGTTGGATATTGGTTGCTCCCAGTAATGGCAGAAACGTTTAATATAAAAAACATGGATCCTGAAATAAGGGGCCGATGAAGAATCCGATCGGCCATTTTCACTGCCTGTGGCAGCATATAACTATTCTCCTGTTTCTGTTCGGGAACTTTTAAAACTTACCGGCGACAAGCCTACAATTCAAATTTGGACTAAGCAGAAGAAGAAGAAGAAACGGCGAGTCCACGTGCTTGTCGCCATTGTTAGAGAAACACGAGCATATCGGCCGATGCACATCGAGCATATCGCCCTTTCAGATCTCTAATTGATTTAGTCATTAAACTGCATATAAAATCTGGGCCGGGACTCGTAATATGATTTATATTTCTTTACCAGGTTCTATTAAACAGATTACAGATTGATTTGGTAATCTAGTGTATCTAATTCATTCACATTGCCGCATCAAACTATTCGAAAGCAAGATGGGTTTACGAGATCCAGAGCTCGATATATACGTATATCAGTTCAATCCTCCAGAAGGGAATCTGCTTAAATCCAAACTGTTTATAAAGGAGAAAATGAATTCTCCTGAGCTGTTTTCTATCTTTTAGACAAAGGAGACACATGGATGTGCTCCTCTCCTCTAATATTTTGTCGCAGAGTTTACGAACCAGTCCGCGATTTCTTCTCAAAACTTTTCCGAATGTGCCAAAGAGAGCGCTGCCCACCTGGTTGAAGCGGTTGAGAAATCAAGCATAATTTAATGGCTGCCTGGTGACGCTGGATTGCTGTAGAAGAAAGAAAGGCACACTTGTGACGACGACTACAATGGCGTCCATGAAGTTGGAAGTTAGGAACATTCTCAAGAGTCTTACCAACTAAAACCTACCAATTCTGCAGTGGCTTATCCGGATGCTGTTTAAAAACTTGTTTAAGAAGATTTTTGTTCTCAGTACTTTGGAGACGAAGGTGTTGAAGATCTCCATAACACGGGGCATGATGAAGGGCATGGTGGGGGATGTTTCAAAGAGAACGTTCGAGATATTCACTTTCATTATTTCAGTAACACTACCATTAACGCCGTCACTGAAATCTTGTGTTTTGGTCAGAGTCTGATCTAAGATTCCTTTTACGTGGGACCAATAATGTAATCAAACACTAGTTTAATATTACCATTATGTGAAAAAGATTATTTGTGTTCTTTAGTTTTATGACCAAAACCTTATATTTGAAGTTTGTCTATTGCGGGTTCGACTTAACTACATTCACAGATTTGAGATTCTCAATGATATCAAACACCACCTCATAAAAGAAACAAAATCTTTTAACATGGTTTTGGTGGAAAACGTCTTTAATTGTGTTTGAATGGAGAGTGTATAGGTCCAAGAAAGCTTAGTTGAGCTCCCAAATCCGGAAAGGACAGAATATTCGAGTGAGGAAGCAGAGGAAGCTCTGACAGAGAGACTATTTTCTTTTAGTATACTTCCAAATTCCCTCCAAGACCGAAAAGTTTTAAAACTCCTCAATATCATAAACAAATAACCGAGAAAAGTAAGTTTGCTTAACTTGGAAAATGTTCACCAGGCTGAAAATAACGCGTTCAAGATTTGCTGATCTCTGGAAAATATAATATCTTGTCTTACTTTGAACTTTATATTACCAAGAATCATGAATCTGTGCTCCACAGATGGGCAAATCGAAGTGATATATTGCATTTCTTGTATATTGAAGTGCAACATAATCTAACTAGAGCTCTTTTTTTCTTACTTCATCTTCGTGTGCAAACTCCAAAGAGATAAAATTGAATTCAAGGGACATTGGACCCAATTAAACCAACGGTACTTTGAGGTTTTTCAATTCAAAAATTATTATATACGCACCACGCATCGAGAAAACATAATTTTTTGTCTTCATATTTTTGTTCTTACACGAAGATTGATTACATCCATGCGGATAAGTTGAGGAACAAAGCAATTGATCCTCCTGCTAGTTTTCTCCTGCGGTAAACCAGGCAGCATCTGCTCACTAGGAACACAGTCATGTTCTTGAACTCCACTGCTTTTCTTGGTATTATAAATCTCTTGACTTTAAGTAAACCCTCTTCAAAGTCAGGAACTTCATCATGCGTTTTAGGACTCGAAAAACGATTATTGAATCTGTCAGATGGCTGTGGCCAGCCAATCTGCAGACGTATATGTAGGAAGAACTTCAAGGTCGAAATTTGAGACGTCCCCACAAGAAACAGCACAAACGCTTGTTGGCTTGCTCTAAAAGTAGAATGCAACTTACCAGAACTTGGTGGACTTGATTGGCCGCAGAAAAGGCTTAGTTGTGTTAATTTTGGAGAAAGGGCCCGAATAGTATTTTCGAATTTTGTACAAAAACTGGAAAACAGTTTTCAAAACTATATGCATGAACTTTTTTTCCTCCTAGACAAGCCAATATATTTCGAGTCCAACAAAAAAAAAGGGGGGCTTTTATATTTCAAAGTCTTTCTGAAACCGGTGATTTTTTAATAACTATGCTGTATTTCTTGTAGCTCAGATTCTAACGCGATTTAAGAGATCATTGTATGATTAAGATCCGACTACCCATTTTTTGTCACCGAAGCATAATACTTTCTGTCAAAGCCAAAAGTCTGACGCGCTTTTCTGAAATTGGATTAGAATAATACCCCTAAAACAAAAAAAAAGTTTCCGGCAGAGAAGAAAAGGGTTCGAACTTTATAAACCACCTGCTCACCGTAATAATTTTCTTTTCAATCATGCTCGATTTCATTGCTTCTGCTCACCCACCACCCTCAAATTTTAAACCGCCGCAGCCAATCAATGGCGATCAGATCGGAAGCGGGAAAGGTGGTCGACAAAAAACTGGCTGCTCGGTGCGACCAATCCACATCATTCTACAAGCCAGGCTCCCATATTCAGCTAAATGGCCCGGTCCCAGGCTGATCTGAGGAACAGCTCATTGGTTCCATCCTTTTTGCTAAAGCTCCAACTTCTGCATTGCAGTAGAGGCTGGACCATGAGCAGCATTGGTCAGAGCGCAGAACAGGGCACCGGTCACCTTCGAGTAGTACCACGAGAACTAGACACTTCGCCTTTGAAAGTAGCAATACGAATCGTGGATCATAAATTTTAGCCTGCAGCAGAAATGGCAGGATGCCAATGAAACGCTCTTGTGGCTGCAAGGCAAAAATGTGAAATAGTTGGGCGACAACGTTTCTGATCTCTGTTCCTTTGATAGGTATGGAGGGTCTCTGAGCAGTTCATATCAAGAGATGCATTGTGCCGGTATTGAATCCTTTTGCCATTTTTCAATTTCAATGGCCTGAAGTCGAATGCTCCATGGAATCAGAAAGTTTAAGTCACATGCACTAACAGTACATAATAAATATGAGAAAAACATTATTTACAGATCAAGTAAACATTGTCAAGAACTAGTAATGGCGAATCTCCAATGATTAAGAAAAGGGGCAAAAGGAAGAAAGGAGGGTCACAGGACAATGGGCTGTGGTGATGGAAACAGCACAATACTGGCCACTGTGATTCGACAGCTTCAATATAAACATGGAAAAATGTCTGCAGCTAGCCAAAGGCACCACCCTCCTGTCGCTTTTCCTTTGGGTATTTAGTAGATGATAAGTAGCCATTAGTGCTTGATTCGTGAAGACACCCAAGTGACCTTTTATCAATTTCCGTCGATGGAGTTCTTTGAATCCTTCGCAAATTATACACCGTCTTGCCTGAGAGCAAGTTCAGCAATCTGGCACATCAGATTCGTAAAATGGATCTGACATCCATTAAATCCTATGATTGGATTCCACTTGCGAGTCTTTAGGTGGCCACAAGCTCACACCAGTTGGTAGTAGAAATAATGGCAGCGGAGAGTTCCACATCTGTGGAGATGGCTAACTTCTTCTTGCCATTATGGGTACTTGGCTTCTTCCACATCCATGGAGACGGCTAACTTTTTATCGGTACTTGCCGATCACACATCAACTGCCAACTTTTACAAACAGGCCCATGTGCTTTAGACACACACCTTTGGGAGTGGTTCAGGAAGACACATGTCATGCACATAAACTGTACACGGTGCACCCGATGTGCATGACCACCACTTACGTAAGGGACACCCAGTAAAGTAAAGTAGCATAAGAAGGTCACAAGAAAATGCAGCCAAACTATAAAGAGATATACATGCGCATACGAATACAAGGGAACTTGGAAACCGTGGGTATGTTTGAAGACCACGGATGTTACCCATAGTTTCTTCCTTTACTACCCACAAGAAATTAGTCAAGTTTCTGTGTTGATTTCAGATTATGTCAGGTCAAGAAAATTAATCCCAAACCTTACCCACTAGAAATTAGTCAAGTTTCTGTATTGGTTTCAGATTATGTCAGGTCAAGAAAATTAATGCCAAACCTAACCCATACAATTTTCAAACATATTCAATGTGCAAAAGAAAGAGATTGATCAGTTGCTGCGGAACCTATGCTAAGAACAATTATATTAAATTTTTAAGTTCTTGATCTCATAGAGTGACCATTTCAAGGTAGAAGTTGTTCTTCAAAAAAACTTTCGTTTTGATCTGGACCGCCTTTTAACCTACATCGGCTTTTCCGAGCACGAGCCTGACTTCTTGCTGGCAAACCGATAAACTATGTCGTGTTGGAACACTTGAATCCCTACATTTTCTGACATGGAGTTTGAAAAGTATTTGACACATTATTTTCCATGAACTTAACTAGTATTTTAACTTAGACTTGTGGGACCATAATAAAGGCAGGGGAGGAGCAATGGGGGGGGATCTGCAAGGAACCTGACCCTCTTCAAATTTCTTTTTTAAATTACATGTAAATTTTATATATTTCTTATATAAAATTATTTAAAAAAATAATATTCGGTCCATGTCAAAATTTGGAAACTTTAATTTGACCTTATTCATGAAACATTTATGGTTTCGCCCCTCAATCAAGATAATACCATATTTAACTGTTGATAGCAAATGAAGTTAGATAAAAATATATACCATTTCTTTTCCCAACTCAAATACACCCTGTTCTTACCAAAGCGTATGCTGACAATCAAAACCATTTTCTTTGGCTATCTGACATCTTGCCTGCAGCAGTTAGAGTTCATGGAGGCATCTGCATGTGTGTGTGTGTTGTAGGCACATGCATGTGTATTTCCATATTTGGAAGCCTTTTGGTATACTTGTCCCCTTGATTATTGTGGTATGCACATGCAACAGAGCAGGGGTCGTCTGGTTCAAGAAGAGCAGCGGACGCTTTGCTCAATTTGCTGTACTCGATTCACAGGTTCATTTTCTATAAATGGCTGCTTGGCCCTCATATGGAACATGGTTTATCGACCAACTTGGTTACATTCAATTTTTAGCAGGTAGCTCTGGAGCAGCTGCACATCCATGGTCTTGCATTGAATGGGAAATGACAGACGATCTGAGAAATCACAGGTAGCTTTCTTATTTTATTATACTGCGCGGTGGACAAAAATGGAGCCATTTGAGCTACGGAGCATCAGGAGTTTCTGTCGGCCTTGGTGTTTCTGGCGTAGTTTCGGCTCCGCAAAAATTTGGCTGCCAGTTTCCATGCTGAATTCAGATTCACTGTAAGGCAGGTGGAGCGTATTGCCCGCAATCTTTGTGGTTGGATGTTCAAAACACAGTTAAGTTTCATATGGGGGCTTCGCCAGAGTGCTGCATAGAAATGGTGGAATTTGATTAGTGGCAATAGAGTTTGCTGGCACCATGTTAGCATAAATATAAGATTCAATTTATAGTAATTATATTTGTTTAAGTGATCAAGGAGCACACAGTTGCTTTGGTCTGATTCTTTCTTGATGACCATTGGATAGCTCGTTCATGAATAATCCTGGCCTCTGTCAGTTACTTAATCTTTCAAGCTTCTGCACTTGGTATTTGATTGCTTTCAGATCGGAAACCCACTGCTCCTGAAGTTTTTCTTTAGATCATTGTGAAGTTCATTGGGAATTTGCTTCAAATGAATACAAATTGAGTTGTGCAAACAACACAAAAAATATCACGATTCGTCCATTTGAATGACAAGTTACTTGTCAAGACAAGAGCCTAGATTACACGACAATAGCAGATCATGGATATAGATAGTTTGAAAGAAAGACTTGTATGCGGACACAGGTTTTTCAGTTGTCTCTATCAAAATCTTCAACGATGTGCTTGTTGTTCATGATCCAATAAGACCAATAAACGAGGACCATTAGAATCTCAATGTTTTAGACAACCTTGAGTTTTTAGATTTTAGAGGGAGCTTGGTCGCAACTTTGTATAGAAGGCCAGAGTGATCGCAGGACACCTCACAGTTGCATGTCGCTTTGACGGATCAACATCTGTAACTTTGGGTCCAGATCTGATAATTTTAAGTGTCCCCAACGTGAAAGAGATGGTGGAACTACAAAATCTCATTTTTCAAGGTCAAGAAAACAAAGTCCTACTTTCCATTATTGCCAAGCAAAACGCTGGGAGCTTAACGAAAGCGAAAGAAGATCAGATCCAGATCCATCAAATATGGGACCTCAAGGCGACAAGTCAATTGATTCAGACTCCAGATGCAGGTTTGTTTTAAGCTTCGTCGTTAGTTTCTTTTGTTTGGGCACTCATTTATATGTATAATGCTAGAAATCTATGTATTATGATCCCATGCAATTGCATCTGAGTAGATCTAGGCCCATAAAGCTGGCTCCAGATAAATTGATCCTTTTTCTCTCTGTATCAAGGGTCTTAGATTTATTTTTTGGTACAGTGCAAAGTTTTGAGTTGGAAATTCTTTCTTCAATTGTTACTTTATTTCCTGCCACCCCAATTTCTAATTATTTTCTTCTAGCCATTAATTTTCCTTCTTGTATTTGCTCTGGTTTTACCCAAGTTTTAGATTACTTCAGGGTTTATGATCTAAAACTCCCATTCACAGCTAAAATTTCTGGCTGCGCTAGTGTCCCGGAAGGCTTCATAGCTCCATGGGATTGATAAAAAATAAGTTAAGATCTAATCAGTTTTGAAATCGAACTCTACCATGCATTTGCTATTTGGAATCGAGTGGTCAGATCTCGATCCGGTTCATGAGATTGCTCTGAGTGATTTCGATGCCCACTATACGTCGGATCCAATTCCACATGCGATCCGAATTTCAACGAGACGTCTGTGAAGCTTCCGGGTTCCAAACAAGGCAGGCCCTGGAATTTGTGTCTTGAAAATTCGTTGGTGGTGGAGAAGGCAGCCACACTTGAAACTTGACCAGGGAAGGCGTATCGCCCAGAAGACCTTGCTATTTTTACTCATAATTCAACGCATGGGTCCAAAGATTCGATTTATGAACTTTGTTTTTTTGCTAATAAAGAGAACCTGCATGCCGTGTTCCAGTTCCTCTCTTCCACTAGATTGACGACCGGCCGGCAGGTGGTTTCGGCGGCCGGCCGTGCCCTGGGCTCAGATTTCTGACTCCGCCGGTCAACTTGAATCATCTTCTCTACTTCCTTGCTCATACGCATTCGGTAGTGAAAGCCTGGTCAAGCTTTAAATGGTAAATAGGTCTTAAGTTTATAAAAGATTTGATCTTTTGTCTATTTCTTTTAGAGAGAGATAGAAAGAGAGAGGTAAAAGAATGTCTCCCGATCAAACAGACCCTTAAGGATTGAGATCTTAGTTTGATTAACTTAATTACTGATGGTTTTGGAGTTCTCGAGAACTTAGGCAGGGAAGAAGTGTCAAAATAGTTGGAGATAGTGTGTGGTCTTTTCAAGATATAACATGGTGAACATATCCACAAGATTGCACTTAATTTTGATTGAAATAATAAAATTTATCATAGTGTTTCAAGAGTCTTCCTTTGACTTGGGCATCTCGAAACATACGTATGACACTTCAAATGTTGAAGTCCTCTCGCCTTCAGAATTAAAAGCGCTTCGCCTTCAACTTTGAAATTTATCGCCACACTGACAATGAGATCACCGGATTTTCCCGATGTTCGACGAATTCAACCAGTCAATATGAAAACGTGTCGTAAATGAGAGAACTGCATGGCCACGCTTTTTGAGTTCGGAGTCAAGTTTCACACCATGAAAAATGACCGCCGCAAGCACAACAGCCAGTGATTTTGATTGACTGGACCAATCAAGTCAAGTTGTCCGACCTCGGACATAGCACGAAGTTGCTACACGTGAAATCATCTTTGATTTCTTAGTTCTTTGTCACAACTCTCGGTAGATCGGGGCCTTACCGGAGTCAAATTCCGGCGGAGCTCCGGCCACTAAGCCTTATCAGAACCACACCACAGAACTCATTTCCAGAACACAGCATGTCATTGCATTTGTTTGCTACATAAGATTTGGTTTATGTTTTCACATTCATGATCTTTAAGCTTCCAAAACTTTCGATGGCGTGATAGGATGCAGCTTCGACGATTTAAAACAAGTTTCTGCGTCTTCTGCTACGCCTGCAGATTTCCTAAACGTATGCACAGATCGAACATCGTGCAATCTATATTCACATATTGCGTTTCTGCTCATGAACATAACAAGTTAACAGTATCATCTGATGATTATCTTCCCCAGCACAGGGATACAACATGAAATGAAGACGCCTGTGGATGGATGACGTTATCAAACAAAAGATTTTGGGAGAACAAAGATATATACCAATCAACGTGCATCACATGAAGATGCGTAAACGGACATTGCAATGCATCTTTCTTGTTGCATTTTTCTGTTTAAACTCGGAACATATCAAAGAACATAATCGGATTTTAAATTAAAGGATGCCAATAACGCAGCAAAATTATATGTGCTCTTTTCATGAGCGTTTGATCCTACCAACATTAATGCACCGAAACCTGTTTATATCATCTACATTTTTACGCATTAACTCCGTTGTTTAAAACATTAATGTCGAACTCAAATTTCATGGGCCAGCTTTCACTCAATTTTTCTCGTCGCGACGACTCCAGAGAAAAAGCTGTGTTCCTGCATGCTGGTCACCGGACTACTACCGAAGAAGATGCCGACCGGAGCGAGGTGATCGTGACCGAGTCGCCGATGTACTCGTCGGTCGCCTCGACCTCGAGTGAGTCGTATCTCAGGAAGAGCTCGGCCACCATGATCCGGGCCAGCAGCATCACCAAGTCCTTCCCCGGGCACTGCTTGTTCCTCTCGGTGGGTTCCGCCGTCTCTTGCCCGTTCGACCAAACCACGTACTTGAGCAGCCGCTCACCTTCCTCCCCAACGAACCTGTTCGCGACGTAGGAGTCTGAGTTCTCGAAAACGAGTGGATCCCTGGTGGCGAGGGGCTGGTACCCGCACAGCATTTCGCCAGCCCGTACCTTGTAGCGCGCCCTGTGGCTCTCCAGCACGAGATCCGTCTTGGCCCTGCCGTACTGCAGCGGCAGCGGCGGCTCGATCCGCAGCACCTCGTAGATGGCCGAGTTAAGCAGCGGCAACCGCTCCAGCACCGCCGGGTTCAGGCCGACGCTCGTCGCCGCGCCGCTCGACCTCACCTCGCGTGCGAGTTCCCTGTGGATCTCTGGCCCGGCACCTGCGATCCACTTGATTATGCAGGGGAGAAGCACCTTCAGCCCTCCCCACGAGTTGAAGCAAATTAAGAAGATCAAGTTGTGTAGCGCCTCGTCCCGGCTGATCCCCAGCCGCTCGGCCTCGTCGAGCGCGGCCCTGCCTGCTGCCCGGAAGAAGTCGACGAGCCGCTTATAGTCGTTCTTCACAAGACACGGGGGCAGCCGGAAGGTCCGCAGCAGGAGCTCCTCCAGCGGCTTCGGAAGACCCAAGGAGAGGTCGGGCGCCAACTGTACCAGAATCCACTTCTGGATAAGGGCCGGTCCGTCGTTGCCGATGCCGCCGGCGGCTGCGGGGTCCCTGCCGAGGAATGCCCGACATAGAAACTTGAAGCTCGCTCTCTCGCACGGGGCGTTAAACCCCGCCTTCTTGCCGGAGGCAAGAACCGACTCCAGCTCGTCGAAGAGCCCTCTGACGGCGCAGCTGAATTCCGGCACAAAATTGCCGTGACGGGACCGGAGGAGGGAAAAGACGAAGAGTTTGAGCTTGGTGTGGGAGGGCTCCGAGGGGTCGAGGTAGGACAGAACACGGTAACCACCCGTCAAGGCAGGATAAGGCACGAAGGTGCCGGTGAAGACGTTCCCTTTTTCGACTTTGTTGCAGTCGAAGAGGACCTGAAACGTCTCGGCGTCGAGGAGGGCGACGACGCGGGAATCGGCGGAGATGAAGGGGCCGGGGGGCATGTTGGTGCGGAAGACGGTGGAGCCACCATTCTTCTCCATGCGGGAGCGGAAGAACTTGGCCGGACCCTGGAACCAGTAGTAATCCAGCCGGTCGGCGATGGCTCCGACAATGGGAAGGCCGTAGCTGCCAGGTATATCGACCAACTGACGCGACAGCAGCGAGGCTGATTCTGAGGTGGTGGTGGCCGTTCCGTCGGCTTCGCTCCGCCGCCGGCGTGTTGGTCCAGCGGAGGCTGGTGATGCTTCCATATTGCGCTGGTCGTGCACAAACGCGCAAATGTTTCCTTCTCCTTGAAAGATGCTGCTGGACTTGCAAAGGGAAAATATGAATCGAATGCATTTATATACGTAACATATGGGCATCAAAAAGGTAGATCAGTACTATTCTATTCATTTAATTGGGTTGTTCAAAGTATGATTAATTTATTTATAACAATTAACAACAAAGAACCATTCAAAAGGTAATTGAACACCAAACCTTTGTTTCCTGTCTTGCGTCATGAGTTTGGTGATAATTTTGTACATGCAATTAATAAAGAGATAGCTCTGAAATCTTTAATATAAGTAGCGCCCTTCAAATTTAGAGATGAGAACAATGTGGGTTCCCTTAATCGATGTAACCAATTTGCTTGTAACAAAGAAACTAACGACAGCATTTGTAACATCTTATGGAATGTGACAAATATATAGCTGGATTACATTCCATAAGATGAATAGTTTAAGAGCAAGGTACTGCCATGATATTTACATCGACGAATAATCTTGTCAATGAATCAGTAAAATATCATACCAACAGATGCTTTCCCTTGGCCATTGCTATAACCGAAGGAAAATACAAAATAGAAGGGAAAAATAAAAATAAGACTAAAAATGGAAGTGAAACTTAAGAGTGCTGTCTCTTTCTTATGCTTGAACATACTAGTTTTTAACTTCCATGTACCGACATGGGCATCTGGGTCTTTCTCACGTACCGCTTATGACATCATTTCTGCGACCGACGTGCCCAAATATTCCGGTAAACTCCATGCACACATCAGAACTTGGATTACTTACAAAAAATTGCTTAAAGTTGGAGAAAGATGATCGAAGGAAGAGTGTCAAGCAGACGCGACTTGGAGATACCGCCAAGGCTTTGATCTATTAAAACTTGCAATTGGAGCAGGTATCACATTAGGTTTTAATTAAATGTATAGTTCAGTGGGATGCATCAGGCTGTCGTGTTTGTATTTGCTTAAAGAAAACGGTTTAGGGATGAAAGGAAAAAGATGGGATTAATTTAAAAAAGCTTCTTTTATTATTATTATTATTATTATTATTTTCTCATTATGAGTGTAACAAGATGCATGAGTTTGAAATGATAGCAACAGAAAAAACATTTATGTAAAGTAAACTGGAACAATATTGCAACATCTTGCAAAAGTTCAAAACAAACTCAAAACTTTGTTTATATCTCAAATTATGTCAACTCAGGCTTCATATGCATCACAGAAAAAATGCATACTAAAATTTGCTTAAAAACATAAAAATAATTTGTTAAAAATGCAAAACCTAATAACTAACTAAAAGTGACCCCACCCACGTATGTGATACTGGTGCTCGAAGATTTCTCAAATCAAAATGACTGAAATGAGTCTTTAGAAAAATTCTATCTTGAACATAAAATAAGAGTATATATTTGGGCCTCGAAATGATTAAAATGAAATGAAGGTCGTTTTTTTTAAGAAAAAAGACGAACATCGTCTGGAGATAAGTTGTTCATGATAATTTATCCTTTTTTCATCTACCTTTTTTAACATGCTTCCGATTATCATGAATTCCAGGCGACACTGATCAATTTCGGCAACCCACAAATTCGGGTTGTGTCTGTCCATGTTTGATTCCATATATGCCATCGATAGGCCAAGCGGCCTATTCCGTGGATTGGCGAATTCAATAATCCAACCGATTTGTTTCAGAATTGACAAAAGATTATTATTATGTTTTTCTCTAAGAGTATTTTTAGAATAATAAAATACTTAATTTCATAACCAGAAATTCAGCCCGATTTTCCATACATTGTCTTAAAACATTTTTCTTGTCAGATATTATACTTTGAAGTCTAAATTTAATGTATTTTTCATGAGAGAGTAGATTAATGTGTTGCTCTTAATCATTTCATTGTATCACAATTATAAGAACCAGGGCGACGTGATAAGGTGAAACCTCTGCTTCTATTTCGAGGCCTGAGTATGCCTGCTGGGCATGCCCAGGATTGTCTTGAACCCACTCTTACCAAGCCCACTCACGGAAGGACCCATCTCTTGCACAAGTGAACTCCTGCCAGCTCTCTGTTGGGTAAGGTTTAGGGTTTAAGCGGCCGGCAAGAGAAAGACAGCCATGGCGGGAAGTGCCGCTGGTTTTTGTCCCCTTCATCCCTCTATCCGCAGTCTTCGCTCCTTCAAAGTTAAGGATTGCGCCCTCCAGCAGTCTCCTTCAAAGTTGGTAAGTATTACTTGAAGATTTTTCTTAACGTTCCGGAGACTACCATCGTTAAATCCCTGAGGTTTTGCAATAGAGGACGTGCTGAGTGCTTTTTTTAGGTTGACTGTACGTATATTTTCCTTTTCCTCCTTCTGGTTGGGGCTTTCTTTGATTTTTTTGTATCTGTGTGATTTTTACCAGAAGGGCGTGCACGGATGCCTCTTAGGGGAGGGAAATTGGAGGTTTCAATTCAGACCGAGCCGTGAGAATCTGTTTTTTCTTTGGCAACCGTCATTTATGAATGATTTGTAGCTCGTTCTGTGTTGGGTAGTTGACTTCTTGCATGTTTGGAAATTAATTTTCAGGACATTTGGTTGCTAGAGTGCCTGGTCATAAATGCACGAAGAGAAATGGTTTCTCCTCTCTGTCCATCGTTTCTGAAGGTATGATAAGCGGTGACCCAGATTCTAATGAGTATGCTGGAACTGAAAACGGAAGGATTTTAGAGGAGAATGGTTCTCGTGGTGAAATGGGTCTAGAACGATCTGAACTATGTGGTGGTAAATCTGGGGCTGTTTCTTTTTGTGGTTTGACACACAAAGTGATTGACAAGCAGAAAACCGTGTCTTCTTCCTCGCAGAAAAATATTGGTTCTTTTGTTTGGTTTATTGGACCGGCTTCATTGATAGCGTCTCTGTTGCTGCCACAGTTTTTCCTCAACAATTTTATACTAGCATTTACAAGTAACGAGATTGTTGCAGGTATGATTTTAAGAAGTACTTGTTATGCTTCTTCTTATCTAAGATATCAGTGCAATGACATACCAGGCTTTCCGATCATGAACCCAAAATCAAATTTCACAATTTTCATATAAAACTTTACATTTCAACTGTGTTTATGTCATTATCCTGCATACAAATTAATATTACCCTGCTTACTTGCTCCTAATTCCAACATCTTTATGCCATTTCTACCTTATTGGCTAGAGGCTGGATTTATCTAGTTTCTCGTCAAATTATTTGGTTGTAGGGGTGCACGCTCACGTTTTCATCATTCTTATGTGGAAATGAAAGAAAAACTCGAAGTTCTGACATCTCTACATCTTTGATTCTGACAAACTCCAACTGTATGTAGGTTTATTTTCGTACAGTTAAGCTGACAGTAATGCTAGGCCCTAGGAGGCCGTTAAATTACTACCACAGGTCCACAATTACCGTAGTGCTTTTCAAGTTTCAAGATTAAGTATATACAGTCTTATTCTTTGATCCAAGAAGCTTCTTGGAACC
Organism: Nymphaea thermarum; assembly: GCA_011799765.1. Taxonomy (NCBI): domain Eukaryota; kingdom Viridiplantae; phylum Streptophyta; class Magnoliopsida; order Nymphaeales; family Nymphaeaceae; genus Nymphaea; species Nymphaea thermarum. Next base: position 42,147 of record JAANDH010001118.1, read on the forward strand.
TAACCCTGTCAACGTTTTGTTTGCTGCTAATATGGCTGTTTACAGGTGAGTTCGAAAACTTCTCACCAGGTCGGTGGTAAATAACTAAATATTGTCAGGCTTTACACCTAAACACATACTTGCAATTCTAGTGCAAAGATTTTGTATCTTCCAGTCAATGTTCTTGTTTCTCTTGGTAACCGCTGTGACACTCCATGCTTCAAGTTGAACCTTATACTCCCCAGTCCTTTAGTGGAAGAGAAGCTTCTTTCTGCCATTGATTAGGCACTAAAAATTTCATTTCCATTCTGAAATCTTTGCAATTGTTTGAAAGCACTGAATTTCTTGTTTTGGTTCTTCTTTTAACTTATATCTTCCTACCTTGACATTTTTATCCAACTTGTTTACTTTTCTGTAGAGAATTTAAGCATCTGAAACAATATAACCTACTCTTCATTCTCATGTTTCCTCGTCTGGGATTACCAAGGTAACTCTGAGTGTAGCTGCTCTCAGTAGTCCTGGAATATTCATATTTGGACCTTATACTATTTGATTGATACCTCAACTTTTGTCTGATCTTTGGAAAATCCAGCTAGAAGGGAAAAAGAAGAATTCTGATAATTGAAATCAATAATTTTTCATAATGAGGGTTTGACACACTCTTGCTTTCGGTTTTCTGTTGGCAGACTATGTCACGATGGTTAAGGTATTAAATCAGTAGTGTGAAATAGACCAGTGTTGGATTAAGCAGCCGCGTTTAAAGTTTTATTCTTTTCTTTTTTTTTGCATAGCAAATGGATATAAGCAGGATTATATACAATTCCGAATGATGCAGAAAGTGGTATTTTGCATTCTCACGTCAGGTGATACTCAAATAGTTGGTGGGTTCATTTGCTGACATTTTCATGCGTGAATTTGATTCTGTTGAATAGAAACCCGTTTCGAGCACAAAACCTCAGCTTGGCCTCCTATAGGAGATAATCTGACATGATCAGGGACTCTTATGATGTGGTTAACAATAAGAAAGGGAGTTCAAAGACTTTCTCGTTGTCTCCTGTCGGGCCATCAGTAAATCCTGCCATCTTTTTTCTAACTTTTGGTGATCACAAAGGATAGGCTGCATCGACTGAGCGAAAGCACTTCAAACTCTGAAGCTGATACCATCTAAGTTTCTCTCCTAGTTCACTAAACTTCCTTCACACGTTTTATCTGTGGCTTGTGTTCTGATGACTTGATTATATTTTCTATTGCTCTGGATTACTTGAGATTCTGACCATAAGATTTGGTATGCATATTTTATCTGGACCAATGCAGCTTAATTATGAGGTGATCCTGTCATAAATAAATTTGCACCTGCTTGTTCTGTATGAATTAGTAAGCCTTTAACAATTTATTGTTCTTGATGCATTTATCCGATCTCAATGTTATCATATCTGCAGATATTATATATTTGATCTCATCGGAAATCATTTTCTACGTTGGCTTGGCAACATTCCTTGCTATTACCGATTATGTTCGTAGGCCATACCTTCTATATAACTCTCAAAGGTGGAGCCTTATTACAAGCGTGAAAGGATGGTTGCATTCTTCCATAATTACCATGGGCCTCAAGATGTGGGTGCCTATTTTAGCTGTTTATGTTGTCTGGCCAGTGGTTGGTCTACCTGCCTTAGTTGCGATGGCTCCATTCTTACTTGGTTGTGCTGCTCAGTTCGTGTTTGAAACATTGCTAGATGTATGTGGCTCATCTTCTTGGCCTCTGGTACCCATAATATTTGAGGTAAGCCAATGAAATCCTCCTACCATGCTCTTCCTCTTGATCTTTGAGTTGACAGTATCTTACAGTGTGCTTTTCCACCATCAGATGTACAGACTCTATCAATTGTCAAGAGCAGCACAATTTATTGAGCGACTCATTCTTTTTGCTAGGAGATCTGCAGCGTCTCAAGATCTGTTTGATAAAGGAAATACATTAGTTTCACTCCTGGTTGTACTCCAAATACTTGGTGTTGTCTGTCTTTGGTCATTGACGACTTTTCTTGTTCGGCTCTTCCCATCTAGACCTGTAGAGAAAATTTGATTCCTTAGGTCCTGATACTTTATTACTTTTTATGTATAGGATTCTCTTTATTTTTCCCCATCATCTCCTGTCTGTAAATTTTTTGGTTTTTTTTTGGGTGATTTAAAATTTAGTTCTTGGAGTTGGGTCCACTAAATGCCTGGTCCTGTATTAGTGATTCTCTTGTGTCTTGTTGTAGATCATTGTGATCTGTGATTGAACGTAGAATGCCACAGCTCAACTCCATTGTTGGCACCTGTATCTGGACCTGTTGATACGAAAATTTCCTTGACATTTGCTTTTTAAGCCTAAAGATGTGAGATGCTTTAGAATCAAATGTGGCGACTCATAAAGTTAATATGTAATGGTAGGTGGAGCTAGAACCATATTATTCGTGGCCTTGACTCTTGTTCATGATGAATGTGTGGATAAGACCATGGTGCGTCTCTGGGCATGATATGCTAGAGCTCTGCCTAGCCTCAGCTTTGTTTCTGTTTATAATTAAGATCATTTTGTTGCCTGCTTATGCTAAGATCGTGGTGGAAACTAGGTCTTAGCATAAGAATTAAAGGCCAAACACCTTTTTGTGCTGAGTCTACGTTTCTGAAATGGTTTAGTTGGGCCTCAACTAAAGGTTATCATAGTAGAAAGTGTCAAGGATTTCTGCGTTTGACCTGTATTATGATGCTCAAACTCGTGGAATTGAATCAGACTGAAAAGCTGGTAAGTAATTGAATCAGGCCTTACCAAACTCGTGTACATGGGTTGCATGTGGCTTGAACTGAATGAGATCCTTAGTGGTGCAAAACATATCAGATATGTCCTATTACAGATCTGATCTTGGATTGGTGAAAGTGATCTATAATCAAATCTGAATGCAACTGCGATATCTGATTAAGATATGATAATGATATGACATGATTACAAATAAATTTCGGATCTTATGCTAGCCAGTTCCAAAGTTAGGTTAGAAGTAGGCTTCAAATGCTGAATCTAAAAATGGGCACATAGAATCGGATTAAGTCAAAATCAGCAGGGCTGGATCCAACACAAAATAGGGCTTGCTACAACCTCATATCTAGTGCCACAAGGCGCACAAGGCCTGGGGATTATCCGAATCCGACTTTTGAACATGATTTTGCTAATTTTCAAAATATAATAACATTAGATATAGGATATCTGTCTAAAAATGAATTTGATTTGAATCCGTATCCGAACCTAATCGGATGTTTATGTATATCCGAATCTGATATGATGTCATTTACTAAATCTGGACCCGATCCGATTTCTTAATCAGATATTAATTTTTTTCCATATCCGATTTGTTCGGATCAGTTTGGTCGAATATCCAAATCAGGTATATTGAAAGGGGAAGAATCATATTTTTTCCATATCCGATTTGTTCGGATCAGTTCGGTCGAATATCCAAATCAGATATATTAAAAGGGGAAGAATTATATTTTTTCCATATCCGATTTGTTCGGATCGGTTCGGTCGAATATCCAACTCAGGTATATTAAAAGGGGAAGAGCGTGACGGTTTGAAATTTCTTGAGACGGAGCTACACATACTAATCAAGCTCAAGTTTCCTCTCCATTTATTTCCTGGGACCAACTCCCAAAGCACTCAATTTTGTTAAATGTATATTGTCCCTATCGACCATCTCTTTCCCGTGAATCATTTTCAAAATCTCGCGGCACAAATTTCCCCGTCTTTATGTCTTTCATTTATTGAAGTTCTCCTTCCTTGCATGGAACCTAATCAGTAATCAACGCAGTCCGGCTGTCCATTTTTCATCCAATTTTGACAACATTGAATTCTCGAAAGCGAAGCGTCTGCTTTTATGCAACCCACGTCGGCGATAACGAAGATATCTTCTCCTCTCCATCTCGCTCATCCCATTATTGCCTTGCTCCTCCATCGCTGGCCACGCACGTCCACAGCATTATCTCCACAGGACGGATAACAATGGCACTCTCTCCTCAGAAGCACCATGAAGGCTTGTGAGTTGCCAATTACTAGGACCTCCATTTTTTTTTTCTGCACCATCGTCAATTCGTTATACGCAGAGTAGTTAGTACCTTCTACATGTATGAACCCGAAATCACATCCCAGATATCCACCTGCTGAAACATTTTTCGAATTATAGTAGTGTAAACATGATCTGCATGGTCCAAAACCTAGAAACCGATAGTTAATTAGCTAATATATTTTGATGTTCAAATAGGATTTTGAAAGGTTTCACATGCGTGTGGTTACAATTTCGGAAAACAAACAATGCAGGTAGATTGATTCAGTGAATGTAACATATAGCTTGAAATTTGCATAATTGAATTGCACCACATGTCCGCTCGAGATCCAAAACTCTGAGGGAATGGATATGTCCTACCTGCATTAACAATCAATGCTGATTTAACCAGTACGAGTAAAAGGGTTCTTGGTAACAGAAACAAAAAAAATAAATAAATAAAACACAGTGCTTTATAAATGACTCAAATATCGAGGCTTACTTATGGAATATTAGAATACATCTACGCCAATTTTTCCAGATAAATTTATAAAACACTGTTTTTAGTGTTTCTGTTGCCAAAAGACACTCTAAGGTTGCGTTTGACAGCCCTGGATTCTAAATCCGAGGTTGGCCGACCTTGAATTTATTGGAGGATCTTAAAAACTGGGATTTTCAAAGCCCCCATTTGATGTATCTTTCCACGTCTTCTCTCTCGATGTCGACGGCCATGACCGACATGGCTCACCATAGGATGACTGGCTGGAGTCGCTACTCACTCGAAGACTATACCTTTCTCTCTCTCTCTCTCTCTCTTGGCTCTATTATTGCTTTTGGTGGCACATTTGGATTATGACTTATGAGGAATAATATGTTCTTTGGCAGGGATTATGGTTCTCAAACCTTGCTTTTTAATCTCCAGACTGAGGTTGCTGTCATCGTGAAAGTGTTTCAGAGTCTTGAACTTCTGGCTCAGTTCAGACGATAGTCTGAACTCTAAGTTGTTTTGTTCGTATGCTCATTTTCCTTTGGACTTGTCCATTTAATGAAGTTCTTTTCAGTTCTCTCTCTCTCTCTCTCTATATATATATATATATATATATATATATAACCCTACTTTCTTCAATGAATGTATTATGATGGGTAACTGACGTGTTCCTGAGTTCTTTAATAAAGGTAAAATACCAAAATGAGGAAAAATATAACTCAAACGTTTCAATGCTAGTCACCATCGATGAAGACTCGGGTGCTCGTTCCTAAAGTCTCAAACATTGAGCTGCCACACAAAAAACGACCGAAACTTCGAGCAATTAAACATTTGAAATTGGGGGCAGATCGTTTTTCGGCGCTGGAATATGCAGAACGCGTCTGTCTTCATGATGATGAAGTCATTCATTGTTCTACTCATTTTACCTGCCTGTGACGATAGATATAATAACATAACAAATAACTTATTTTGAAGTGAGAGCATATTCTCGTAAGCATATTCTGCTAAGTCTGAACGTTATGGAATTTTCAGCAGCAACGTATGTAAGCACGTATCATCTGGATAACTTCACATACTTCTCCCTTTCTTACGGATGCTCACAGATCAAAATATCAAGTTGTGAGTGAATTACATGGAACTCTAACTTCTTGCGTTTAGATTGTTTGCATTGAAGCGCTTCTCGCTTTCACACGAAAACAAAGAATACCACTGTCATTTCATTTAACTTGACGATGGCACTTTAACACCATCAGTTATACATGAGAAGCGCAAGCCATTCTTTAATGGTTGCCAACGAAGGCCATTAGTTGATTCTAACAAGCAGATTGCCATTTTTTAGCTGTACTGAATTCGATTCCAAGCTGACATCCAATGTATTTAGTTCCGCATCTGACGTTTCCTTTTTCAATTAAAGATAAATGCCCGCAGATAAATCAGACTTGACTTCTTAATTAAAGAGAAGGCATCGCAGAGATTAGTAGTAATCTATTACCTATCTCATTGACCATCAGCAATCTTAATCTACCGTGTCTCATACGTTTCCAAGTTGCGTGCGCAAGACAGAGTAGAGGCTGCATCTCTCTCCCATCACTTTCCCCGGTTGTGCTCCTCTATTGCTGCCTGCAGCACTCAGTTTTTCTTTGTGGCCGACGGGGAGCTTCCTTTTCAACCAATTGCTTGTCCGCTTAGCTTGCGACTTTTTTATCTTCTTTATGACAATCCATCTCAGTATCGTTGGTCTACACAAATTGTTTTGTAAAACAAGATTGGTTTCTTTTATATTTGATGGAAACAAACAAATAGAGATGTCAACACATTGAATTTGAATCACATATACCCTTAATCATATCTAGATTTTTAGATATTCACATATTCAGATTCAAGTTTGGATTCAAATATAAACAGTGAAAACACATTTCATAATCCAAATCCAAAATCTGACTTCACAATTTGAATCTGATTTTTACATTCATATCTGAATCTAGATCCGAATTTTGAACCTAATATGCCAGATTTTCAAAATAGAATAGTTATTTAAAACTAATTCCGGCCGAATCAAAATATGATAGGATATTTATGTATATTTGAATCTGACCCGATTTCTTAAACGGACATTAAATTTTTTGCCATATCCGAATTTTTTTGAAACTGTTCGGTAGAATATCCAATCCAAATTGAATATATTGACATCCCTAGTAAAACCCAAGCCATCTAAAGCGCCTTAATAATTGGGATAGAGAAGGTACATGTTCAACATGTTCTTCCCTTTTCTGAGTTGAAAATTTAGTATTTCCACTTCTTCAGCATTATGGTCAGGAATTAATTCATACCTTGGGAGCCCAACTTGGAGGTTTCAAAATGATCTATCTATCAACTTGGAGGTTTTTTAACTGATCCACCTAAATGGTAGCAGACCAGATCAAATGAGCTATCCTTATTCGCCTAAGCAATTGGTTATTATGATAATGAGCTAAAACTATGTTGACTTGCCTAAAATATAAAACTTCAACAATAAATGAAATAGACTTTGACCTGTACATCTATTGGACCAAATTCAACTGGTTCACATGAACAAAAATAAATAGTGTTTCGAAGCTTCAAGCAAGTCATCACATATTTCTAGTAAATTAGTGTCAATTTATTATGCACTCGCTAGTATTTCAAATCTAGAAGCAACACATATTTTAGTAATTAGTTACTGTAGACTACGTTATGTGATGCAAACCTTCTATTTCCTAACTACGAACAAGCTAGGATCAGGCAAAACCAAGCACTCAATGGCCTATATATATATATATATATATATATATATAACCCCCAATCCCCCTCCCTTCAAAATTTTAGATGTAAATTTTAAAAAATTTAGTTTAACATATATAAAAATTTTGAAAATTTTATTTTAGTTCAATATTTCAGCCTCTGTAACAAAAAAAATTCTGACTCCGCACCTGGGTCCGGCGTCGGCAATGAACATCAAATTTTAATGCCTGGTGGGACCAAACACAAGAGGATCCTCGCCTACCATTAAGTTCACACTTGTTTTAAAATCGATTATCGTTTTCGGCCAATCAGAAGATACCAAATGGACTCATCACCGTCAAAAATTTTCTATAAACCAACCTTCTTGACCATACTTAATTTTCAACAAATTTGCGTCTTTCTGTCTTATAAAAACTACAGCCGACGCCAATTCCTTTTCTCGTAAGTTTAGTTTTTATCAATTATTCGAGTAAACGGGCCATTATGAACATGAACTTCGCCAATGTAAGGGTATGAGATGACGTCTCTTTGAGCAAACCATATGAGTAGTCCTTTTGATCCTTGCGTTTGAAGTCGTTTTGATTAAATTGGGTCATGTAATATGATCTAAACGGTCGGTTTAATAAGAATAACATTTCACTAGTGTCTTTTCTCTCTAAAAATTTGCTTTATAACTATTTGTATGTATATGTTGCAATAACCTAAGTCTTGATCTATATAAGTCGAGAAATTGAACAATTAAAGTCGAACTTATGCAGTCAGATTTAATCAAAATGGCCTGGAACGCTGAGATTTGAGAACATTTCTACGTAGTCTTGTAGACAACGCTTGTATCAGATCATAAATCTGATATATGAGGTTGATCTATCTGCCAGATCAGAGTTAGCCACTTTAATGGCGGAGTCAGTCGGGTCTGCATGTTAATGGTTTCCGCGTCATCAAAGACATACATATTGGATGACAATGTTTAACACTCAGATTCATATCTTGTCCTTAAGCCACTTCTTTATTGGAAACAAAACAAGCACAAAGTTTGGACTAAAAGTTGGGTCACAGTCTTCTTCTTCTTCTTCTTTTTCTGGTTTTTGCGTCATTGTCAATGAAGATGTCGGCCATTTTCGATTATGTTAAAAATCCAACCAGTTCGACATCCAAATCCATTAGTCAGATTAGCTTGCCTAGGCCCCACTTCAGCTTGCTGTATATTACGTGCAAAAGGAATTTTTTTATGCAAAATATTATCTTATTTCAGGTGCCGAGGATGTTTACAAGTAACTGCCCAGAAAAGTGGCCGGAAAGTGCCTCCCTTCCTTCCCCCTGTTCCCCGCTTCTTGGGGTGTCTCGGAACCTGAGTAGGTACAGTATACTCGTCAACTAGATTGTCATGATACCACTTTTTACAGTGCAGAAGAGTCGTATGAACAGGTTGAGCAGCTATGCTATACCCTTAGGGTAAAAAGTTTATCTTATTTGTATCCAATTGCGCCTAAGAAATGTGTATGGTGGAGTATTAACTGAAGTGGGTGCAGAAGAGTCGTATCAACGGGAATCAAACCGATGACGTGTATTCTAGCTGCCCGACCAACTATGCTAATTCATATTGCGCGTAATGAACGTGTATAAAAGTGGAATATTAACTGAACTGGGACCTTTTAGATCGCCAGTTATGGACTTTTCAGCAATGGAGGTGTTCACCATGGCCCATTAGCAAAAGTGGAGTACGTAAGTGGATAAGAAGCGTGGTGCACCGAATCAACTTGCTACACCGTTCCTGCACCATGATCTCAGAAAAGTCAGAACCTCTCCACCTTTAAAATTTTAAAGGGAAACAAAACAACAGCGGTTGGATCCAACCAGATCAGACGCAGAGTTCAAATTTGAAATTGTAAGACTGAGAACTCATTCAGACTGGTGTATGAACAGATGACCTGCTGCACATGTTTTCTTGAGATCAACCAAGGATTGAATCGAACAACTAGGCTGCCGACCCAGTGATTTAGCTGAACCGGTTATGAATCATAATAAAATATTAACGAGTGGTATTTTTGTGTCAGGCCATGAATCTAATCACATTTGCCATGAATTAAATTCCTGATGCCCAAACGTTCTTCCACAGAAAAATTTACTGATGTTTGATAGCCTTTTGTCTAATTACCGATACGATTCATGCTGCCATGAAATCTACTGTTTAAACAAGCAACGGAAACAAACATATACCACTGTGCAATCCAACTGCTAAAACGATGGTTCTAGCTCCTAAATCCACGCAATTCTCCAATCAAATAGAAACGGAAACAATCACATCCTTGACCAAGTCTATGTGCTGAGGGGATCACATGGTCATCAAACGTCACGTGAAATGGTCCCAACCAGAGAAAAAGAGAGAGAGAACGTAATCTACCACATTCATATATACTCTGCAAAAAATTGCTAATGAAAAATCTAAAATGCCTTTGAGATATGCTTTTACACCTCAAATAATGATGTTGGTAGTGATGAATCGATCACAAGTTCAAGATAAGGGCCTTGTACGGTTGTTCTGTGATAGACGCAGTTCCACTGTGAACTATTAGTTCAGAATCCAGGGATTTTAGAAGCTTTGACATGAATGAGATAAACACGAACATTTTACATTTACAACAAGAATGAACAAGAGACCTAGTGTGGTCGCCAATATTCACACATGGCAAATTTTGTGATCAGAAGTTTAGATCACTGAACTACGTTGTCCAACAAGCCGTTTGTTGAAGGAGAGCTCTGCTCGCTAAACCAGCGTTCGTGCACCGACTGGGGCGACATTCCGTTCACTTCTGTGGGGATCCCAATCACCATGTGAGGAACAACTGCGTTTATGCTGCTGCCATGTTTCTTCATTGCTGACAGCTGAGACCTCGCCGATGACATTGAGGAGCACGGCGACATGGCGTAATTGTTGCCGTCGTTGCTGAATCTGATGCGGTCCAGCTCGACGGCCACCTCCAGCATCGACGGCCTCATGTCCCTGTGGAAAGCAAGGCACCTGAACGCAAGCTCTGCAACCTTATTAATGGTCGAGAGCGTCCATGCGTCGCGGTTCGGCTCGAGGAAAGGATCGATTATGTCATCTAGGCATCCCTTCCCGATCTTATCAATCGCCAGTGCAGCTAAATTCACTTCACTGTGATTTCTAGAGAAATCCACCACCTTCATAGCAGTTATGATCTCAACAAGAACCACGCCGAAACTGTAAACGTCGCTTTTGTCTGAGAGATGGAAGTTCTGATGATACTGAGGGTCTAGATACCCAGGGGTCCCTTGGGGAGCAGTGGAAATATGAGATGTTTCAGTGGACACCATTCTTGAGAGGCCAAAATCAGCAACTTTTGATTTGAAATTGTAATCCAAGAGAATGTTGCTGGACTTGATGTCTCTGTGATAAATGGGCGGGTTCAGAGCAGAGTGAAGATGACCAATGGCATGTGCTGTCTCTGCAGCAATTTCCAATCTGACAGACCAAGGAAGACCTTGGCCTCTCTCCCGCTGCAGATGCTGCGCAAGAGTTCCGTTGGGCATGAACTCGTAGACCAGAATCTGCTCATCTTGCTCGACGCAACAACCTAGCAGCCGGACCAGGTTGGGGTGGCTGACTGATGAAAGAAGCTTGATTTCATTCATGACCTGCTCAATTCCATCCGTGTCTCTGTGTCTGATCTTCTTAATCGCTACCCATTCACCGTTATGAAATTTCCCGGCATAAACCGTGCCATAGGCCCCAGTACCCAGCCTCTGCTTCTCTGAGAAACCATTTGTAGCTTTCTCTATCTCTCTGTAGGGATAAAATGGCACATTGAAGGACCCAACCGCTTTAGACAACAAACCTTTGGCACTCATTCGGGATCTCAAAGATGATCTGCGTCGCCTGAGGAAGAAGAACAGCAAGCCAGCCAAGACCACCGCCGAAGCCCCAGCTACAATGCCTGGTGGAAAAGAAAACAGAGAAAGGAAGGCAGAGTCATATGCTGATCCTTGCAACCCAATTTTTCAGTAGGGCTGAAGCAAAAATAGAGCTCTAGATTAAAATAGAAGCGCGTTCCTTTCCAAAGGAACAAAGAAAAAGGATCACTGAAATTAAGTTGGAAAAAGAAAAAGACAGCAGAAAGAAGAAGCTGCAATACTTGAAGTAGCGGATTTTGCTATTTACAGAACATCAATGGCAAGTAAAAAAAAGGTCTTACCTACAGGCGATTCATTAACCAATAAAAATTCATCTACTCCTAGATAAACGAGACTCTGATTGACAAAAGAATGAAACTCGGAGAAAGTAACAGGATTCTTAGGCTATACCTCCAATTAAAACACCAATTCTCGTCCTGCCCCCGCATCGGCCAGACATGTATTTTGAAGGATTGCATGAGGAAGAACCTACAATTAACGATTGACAAGGAAAAATGAAGATGATTCAGCAAAGCAACGATGAACAGCTCCAAAAGAATTCCTAGGAATTCAAGAGCAAAGCACCGGCCAGTATCAGGCGGATGACTTACTTTTCCGGCAACCATCTCCGACTTGGAACCCGTCTCCTACAAATCCCTCATTACAGCTGCATCTAATCGCCGGATTCCGGTTTAACGACGAAGATGTGATGTTAGAGCAATGTGCATTCGAGGAGCAGGCCGAGCAGTTATCGTTCAGCCACCACCCCAATTCCATCGTCTGAAAATCCAGAGACAACGCCGCCTGCTCCGCCGCGACAGACGTCACCAGGTACTCGCAACTCAAATTCGAAAGAAGGTTCTTTCTCATGAACCCGTCTGAATCGTCGGAGAAAAAGCTTATGTTCTCCCGACTGCAGCTGACATTAAGGCGTTCGCCGACCAAAGGTCCCTCGATAAAACTGGCTGTCTGCGAGCTGCAATTATGTAGAAGAAGACCGTTCCTGCCCGTTAAAGCATAAAATTCCCCATAGAAATGGTTCCACTCTTTGAACGGACGGCTGCAGTTCACCGGAAATCTGAGTATGAGACTCTCGCCCGTGAAATTAACAACCGGCTGGCCTTTGAAGGTGATGCTTTCACTCTCGTCCTTTTGGCAGTCTAACTGAATGGGGCAACCTTTGGAGAATCCAAATGGGTAAGGGACGTTCCGGTCGCCGCAGCTCCGATTACAGTCCTCGGCCGAAATCAATGGCAGAAGCAGAAGGCCGAAGAAAAAAAGAGAGACCAACAATTCCGAACTTGAAAATTTCACTTTGAAGAGTGAGGACTTGCTGGAAAACTTCATTTTAGGGGCAAAAATTGGCTCGAACAGAGAGGTGCTTATTTTGCCGGCAGAAAATCGACCAGAGAAAGCAAGAAACTTCTGCTGAACATTAACACCGACCGAAGAAAGAAAAAAAGTTCGGATCTTGGATACAAGCACACGAGAAAAGGGCCATAGTCGAGCAATTTTCCGAAACTTTCATAGCAAAACTAGAATCGAGCTTCAAAGAATTCCATTCTTTCCACTGAGGACCAACAGAGCGTGTGGAAATGTCTGATTTTTGCAGAAACGCAGGTGAAACATTTACAAGCAGTTGAATTGGGGCCGGCCGCCGAAGAAGAAAAGTCTCCGCAAATCAATTTGACCAGAAGAACTTCCCAAAGGAAAAAGGGAAACGGCAATTCCAGACATGCATATTCATAAAAAAGACCTTCTTTCACTTCCTGAACCCAAGAACTCCATTGACGGCTCACTAAATCTCCATAGGAAACACAAGAAGCCGGCAGATAATCAGCTACCAACAAGGTAACTCCTTCCCCTCCCCTGCCCGACGAAAGCCAAAATAAAAGGAACGACAAAAAGGACAACTCCAACTCTTCAAAAATTTACAGCCAAGAAGACCAAACAAAGAAGAGGAAACTTCAGAAGAAGGGCTGCACCACCATCATTACTTCTTATGCTTCCCTCCTCTCCTCTCCCCAGCATTGGCCCCCGAACCTCAGGCCGACCAATCCTCCATGAACCACCTCCAAAAGCTCCCTCATTTCCAAGCTCGCATTGAAAGGAGTACCTCCTCTATATCGAAAACCAAAAAAGAAGAAAGAAAGAAAGAAAGAAAAAAAAGGAAAGAAGAAAGAAAGAGAGCCTGCAGAATTTCACGCGTTCTCTCTTCAATGAGCGCACCTGAACACCATGAATGACCCGCCCGCGTTTCTCCCCAACCAAACTGATCAACTAAGAAAATACAGCAGATCGCTTGCTGGGCTTTTATAAGGAAGACGAACAGGGAGTTGAGAACTCGGAATCCTTCCTTTTTCTTTTCAGTTTCCTTTTTCCCATTAAAGAAATCGAAATTCCTTTCTCTTCTTTTCTGAAGAGGGATGGGGAGCGTGTTCCGAAGGCGGTCAAACATTTGACTTGATAGAAAGCAAAAGCTCTGAGAGAATCTGTCTTTCTTCCACCGTACACCATTTCTCATGTTTTTCCAATTAACCAAACGAGGAAAAGGGTAAGGGCAGCTCTAGTTTCTCCTGCATACGAGAAAATATGCCTATGGAAAGTGAAACTTAAAATACATTTTTTCTTCTCAGTCCTGGATATGTGCCATTCTCAAATATGGGTATCTTGAGGAACGTGCCCTATTCGTTAGGTCTATTGTCAATGACGATATTCTTTGGTTTAAAGTTTAAATAACTGATCGTGCTTTTCCTTGTTTAGTTAGTCAAGCCTTACATATAAATCAATGTTATTCATTGCCATATCACACAAGAACTTTTCAAACATTTATCAAGTTTAATGCATGCATCTAGCACATTGTCGATGATAAATGCATCCGACGGTGGGTTGAGTGGTGTGTTTAGTCACATCTACATGATGCAACATATTAAGCAATCGTCATTAGACAGATATTTAAATAGTCAAAGGATTTCCAATCTTCTAAATTTTCAATGAAATGTTTGCATGCGAGGACGTACTATTTACATATGTAGTGTATCAAATGGTGTGTTTAATCATATTTGAATAGTCAAAGGATTTCACTTCGTATATATATATATATATATATATATATATATATATATATATATAACATGAAAACTAAAAAAAAGAGCGAGAAAAAAAAAGAGACGCGTCTTTTCTAAAAATGAGACCGACCATCTTCTCAATTGTAGAGACATGTTTGGTACGAGTTTCCTTTCAATTTTTTCACTTCTTTGGCTGCGTTCAAACGTAAATGGCACATTCCTCGCAGCTACTCCATGCATCCTCACTGTTCCCTGTCATCAGTTAGGGCATTATGGAAAGCTCCTGAAAAGTCTTTTGATTTGGTGTTCGCATGCTATTCAGCAAAGCCTGTGGAAGAAGCATAAGCATTTAAGCACCGATTTTTGTCATCCATGATACATATATATATCGACTTTTTTTGTTCTCTTTTTATAAAAGCTGGAAGTGAAATCCAGCTTATTACAGAGAGCATTCTTTGTAAATTTGGTGCTTCAAAAATGTCAAGATGATGAAGATAGACTTGTTTGCTAATTGCTGGCCACAGGGTGTTAAAAGGAATCATAGTTCGTTTGGACTTCTATTTGAATTAGATTATTGTAAAATGTGAATCTTTAAGTTTCAAATGTTTACTTATTAAGAACTAAAATCTTCAATCTCCCTTTATCATTTACTTCAGGGTCCAGAACTGTGTGAATGCCTTATATTTGACCTCACATTGCCCTTTTGCAGCTTGTGCATCACGCGCCCATGCCTCTCAAACCATTGACAAGCGATATACCAGCTAACCGGCCCCTCGGGACACTCTGGCATTGACTTAGATTGCCGATAAATTAAGCTCGTTTGAAACATATTTCGCGTGATGCCTGGTCCCTGCAAATTTATCATAAACAGTTAGGATTTGGATCGAGTGTACTACTCTCTAAATGCGTAAACGCATGACACAAACTTGTCCTTTAGAATTTGGGTCAGAGTGTTCTAACTAGCATCATCCTGCCTCTACCAAATGTATTATTTTTCTTGGTTTGCTAGATTCTTATCAGCGATCCCTACAACACTATAACTAACAGCCTCACAAGTGAAATATGATTATTATGGCTTCCTTCCATTTTTATAGATAAATAGATCTGTCATCTGTGGGAGAAATTGCTGCCTGCTGAGATTAGATATGTAGCCCATCTAGGTAAAAAACAAATGGCAAATTAGAGAGAGAAAGAGATAGATTTTGGCGTGAAGATGGTCACTATATTTAAAGAGAGAGATATTGGCGTGAAGATGGGGACCATATTTATGTTCAGGAAAAGATGTTGCCTGGAATACTTGTTGGATAGTTAAAATTTAAAAATTCGTTGTTAAAAAGCTATAAATCGTTCTTGCTAAAGTGAAAACTAACAAAATTCCCAGCCTTTATATATATATATATATATATATATATATATATATATATATATATATATATATGCGTATGCCGTTTCGATCGCTCGGAAATATTTGAACTCGGTGACCTGTTTGAAAAGCCTCCTCAATGCCTCAACCCATTGTAACAACAGGGGCACATTCAAAGTAAAAGTGAAAGAGTGACCCATGAATTTATTTATTCTGACATAACTATTTTCAGCAATGCATCTTAATAATAGGTACTTTAGTGGCAGCGGAGAAATTAATAAAATTACCAAACGGCGACTGAAAGAAGAATTTATTATTTACTGTGGACAAACAGTTTTATTTGCCACTGGATAAATAAATCTTGGTGTTTCTCTGTGGGGGTCCTCTGTTTCTTCTTCCTTTTTTCTCTCTCTTATTCAACCTTTAAATTCGTTGATTGTATTTAATGATAAGTAGAGATTTTATAGAAATGCCAGCTTGGTCAAATCAGAGAAACAGTTCGTTCTGTAATTATTTTTCTAACAAGATGAAGGCACTATGTCAACAAATAAAATAAAGCAGGTTCTGACTTTGCTGCCTGTTTGAGACACGCCACATGGCCTGTATTTGAAAAATATGCAAAATTGACAAAAAAAAATTAGGTGAGTAGGAGGTTTACAACTCATGGCTCGGAGAAGAGGCCCAAAGGCACCCCCTTTCCAAAATTCTTAATTGTGTTCTCCTATCATATAGAATTTTATTGATCTGAAAATCTTATTTGATTTCCTGAAGATATTATTCAAAGTGTTCTCATTCCCGACAACCCAGATCTCTGCCTGAATATCTGATAGTCTCATATCTCCAAAATCTCCATTCAATTAGGTTGTTGTACAAGAGTGCTTTCTCAAGACCAGCAAGTCCTGTGCTGTTAATGCGTCTGGCTATATCTCCGTTGCTCATGGCTGAAGGAGCAAGATGAATTGTGACCATCTTCACCTCGTTTTATATGGAGGGAAACGAAGATCGGTTTTCACCTCCGCCAACGCTTTTTATAAAAGAGACTTTCTCGTCGTGTGAATTCAGTTAAATCTAGAGAGTATGATTGAGCACTAATGGCAGTGTTCATCTGCAGATGGAATCAAGGTCTCTTCAAGTATCATACAGTATAACTTCAATTTGCCCTATGACAATTGACAACACTTACAACAAATTAAAAGGTTAGTGCCATGTCTCTCAACCTTCATGTTTGAACTGGGATTCAAACAAAGAAGATCAAACATACGCAGGACCACTGCGCAGAGGAGGGCATCACTGATTGATGACTACTGTATATTCACCTTTCATGGCTTGCTTATTGCTGTTGGCCCGAGGTACCTCAGCTCCCTCTTAAAGCGCAAGATTTTTTGCAGTATTGCTGTTCCTCGTGGCCTGCAATGCTGGAGACTGTAGTTGTCAGAATTCAAAAACCAGAGCCAGATTCTTCTGAAGTTGGCAGTGCAACTTTTCATTACAAGTCGGAAGTAGAATGCTGAGACTGCTGACTCGATTTCAAAGTTGGTAATTATGAACTGCGACAGGTGAAGGAATCAAAATCCAGATTCATGTGCATTGGAACTATGCACGTAAGACGCTGGAGTGGAGAGGAGCTGTAATTATGAACTCAACGGACACTGTAAGATTCCGGTTCTTTTCACAGTGTGAAAGTGAAGCCGCTAGGATAAGCACAAACAAAACAAGGAGCAGACGAGAGCCACAACGATCCAAACCATCGAGTCCTTTCGGTTACCTTTTTCTTTTCCTTATGTCATTCAACTTTCGTTGGCGACAGCTGTGAACGACCTGTTCTTTCCGATGGTAATTAGTGTTACCACTGAGCGACAAATTAATGTCTGTTCATGAGTTTTGAACTATATATACGGACGAAAAATTGGTTTGAAATGAGTTGAGAAGATATGAATTTTGATGCATCCATTGGATTTTATGAGTGTTAAAAGTATTACTTAATTTGAACTTTTTATAAAATTCAAACTACACATCTTGTCTGTATCTCTTATTGAGTGAGAGGATTACAACCAAGAAGCCTCCTCCCCAATGCGCTAGCATGGTCCAGGGTTAGAGTGAGTAACACCACGGGCTACAGGAATAGACTATACATAGGGGCGGAGCCAAAGGGGGCCGGGAAGGGTCCCTAGCACCCCCCACAACCCCCTCTCAAAAAATTTACATGTAAATTTTAAAAACTTTTGGTGCCTATCAAAATTTTGAAACTATACTGTCCTTGTGAAAATTTTGAGGCTCTGTCCCTAGCTACACATCTAATTTATATGGTTTTTAAGATGAAGACTTTTTTAGATATTTGTCATCTATCCCCTGTGGTTCAATTTATGAAATTGGCCATCATGTGGGCGAAGCGAATGGATGAACCACAAATAATTGTGAATGAGATTCTTTCTCTCTGTTTCTCTCTCTCTCTCTTTCTATGGATATATTATCTCAATAGGAAATATGGGTACTTGTGTTTAAGCATGTAATGTCGTCACAAATGTACATGACTCAGCGAATCAGTATGCACTTTTGGCGTGGGATTTGATGCCCTGAGTTGGACTGCACAAGTTAGCATCAGATCCTTTCTACAGTTGGCCTTTCTCGCAAGTTAGAGCATCATGATGAGGGCGTGATATGTTACGACATCTTCCATCGATGAAGTTAACTCATTAGAAATCTAGAACCATGTATATGTAAGTGACGACATCGATCTGTTTTAACCTTTCTTCGATGCCATTACGGAACTACTAAAACACTTCCTTGTTTCCATTTTCTGGGGAGGAGGTAGCACAAACAATAACGAAATCATCTTTTCCTTAGAAACTAACTAATCAGGCGCAGATCGCGATGGAGATCCGGCCACTTGGATGCCGGAAGAATTCATTTCGAAAAATACTACTAAATTATGCTTATAATAGTACTTCGTGTTCTAAATTATCTCGAAGAACAGAACACTGTATATAGGTTCATTTTAGATTGGGAAAATTGAAAGAAGTAAAATTCCGGTGGGTCTGCTTCGATTTTGAGGGAGAGGACAATGGTTTGGGGGAGAACTTCTTGTTTCGTTATCCTGAATTAATAACGTGAGAGTGAGAGTCGCATGGAGGACACTTACCGGAGAGCTATTCCTGCTCGCGAACATTGTTCTGAATCAGATTCAGATTTCTTTAATCAATCGCCGGACGGGGGCCACAAATCCGTGGGTCTAATCCGTGGCCGGAAGAGGGAGAATAAATATCTAGGACGTGTGCCAACTCGATGAAAAGAACGTGCGCAAACGGAGTCTCGGAATCAACCCCTTTCAACTTCAAATGGATCTCCGCCGATGAACGATATTCAACAACCCTAGCAGGTCCCTTTCATGACAGTTCAACCCATTGGCAACAGGCAAAATTTTCTATCAGAAAAGAGACGGGTGTAGATATTATTTATGGTCTTTTTTTTTTTTTTTGCATCTTTTTCGCTTTCGAGTTAAGTAGGAATACCAATGGATAGAGTTGATATTACCCAGCTCATTTATGAGGGTCATTTGATCTTAGATTTAAGACAAAAAGTATTTTAAACAAAAATATTAATTTAATTATAATCATACTTTAGTCCAAGTCATTTTTGTAAAAAAAAAAAATTGATATTTATACTACCAAAATTTTGATGTTATCAAAGCAAGTTCATTTTTTTGCTATTAAAAAAACATTATTCAAGTAAATAATCAACTAACTTAACGTATGTTTCTCATCAAACGACTCCTAAAATCATATATATAAAATTAAATTTCAAAAAAAATAATTTAATAATTAAATTCAGTAAGCTTGGTTTTTGTTTTTTACCAAAATGATTTGGTTTTTACCCATTTTTATATATTAAAAAATATATTATATTATATTATATATATATATATATATTAAAACAATAACTTTACCGTACCATGAGTTGCTGGTTTTGCATCTATAGACTATAGCATTTCGCAACTTGTCTAAGAGAATCTATCCATCTGTACGGGTGGTGCTTCATTTACGTCGAACATTATTTTGATAAGACCTGCGTATTACATTTTTGTCAATTCTTTGATTAAAATAACATCTTTTAAATCATGGAATGTTTGGACTTACCTGTTGTTTTATATATCCTGCTACAGGACAACGGCTTACAGTGATTGAATCAGGCTGCCAGGTGCATTAATTAATGGCCAATAGTCATGCATGATTGATCGAAAATTTGCATGTCGATTAGAAAGATCAAAGTTTAATTTGCTTGCCATCGATTCAAAACTAGCAACGCCAGGCTTTCAGTGAAGAATATGGAACTACTGCTGCAGGTGATGAACAACTAACTTGCAATTGAATCTTGGAATTTGAAATTTCAGTTACTTAATGGATAGAGTATGGATGTGATGTGATGACTGGGGTGAGCTCTGACCACCTAGAACCAAGGAAGAGCCATACGTATGCGTAGGCAATTGCCCACACAGTCTAACAATGGTTTCTATTTACATTGATTGGCCCCAGTTTTTATAAAAAGCCCCACAATTCCCTTGCCAAGATCATACCAGGCTCATGCAGGTTTATACATTCAATTTGTGCAGAATGCATTCTAATTGTTTGAATTGCCTGATTCCAATATTAGACTCTTGAGTTTGATTTACATCATGATTTTTGTAAATCAATTACAACGATTATATAACGACAAATCTTTAACATATGAAGCCTTTTTATCTCAGGTCATGAACCTCATTTCACGTGGACAAGATTTTATAACTTAGAAACTCACATTGCCAAATAAATCAATCTATGAATGAACTTCTTGGTGTTCGAACCATAAATATCATATGTAATTGTGAATTGAGATTTTACAAATAAACTTATTTAAATTATAACACACAGTGGTAGGATACTCGCAAAGTGGTTTGGTTTTTCTAAGAACTTAGATTCGGATCTTTCTTGACAGTGTGCTCTACCTTTGAACTGTATAAGAAAATATGCTTCTAAAAACTCAGGTGATTACGAGCATTTCGCGACATTGATCTAAAGAAAATTAGCATAAAAAAAGGAATCTTGTCATTTAACAACGGAAGAAGAACACTAAGATACAAACGCGCCATTACATCAAGCCTTTTAAATTTTAAAACAGGGTCGTCATCTTCCCTCTGCACACCGATCGGAACACAGACACACCAACCTTTTGCAGCCGCCTCCACGCTCTCTCTGCACCCGACGTTGCGCCGTACGTCTCTCACGTGCTACAGGAGAGGAACTTCAGAGTTGGTATATGGTAAGGAGATAGGAGGTCGACGAACATAGAGAAAGGGCCAGTAGTTTGACCACCATGGCCCCTGCAGCACCGCTCTCCCGCCGGCTGCGCGGACTCAGGGAGAGAAAGGGTCGTCCATCCAGCAGTGCTGCTTGGCAGCGTCCTCCGGCAAGAGCTGCTGCGGGAGGAAGGTGTTGAGGGCCGTCTGGACCTTGTTCACACGCTTCTGGTGGCGAATGCGCCTGAGAACCACCTGTTTATCCAGTGGTTGCTGGTGTTCTCCGCCGTTCTTCTCAGAGGAAGCAGACCTCAGATAGACACAGCTCGTCACTGTCTTGCCCTGCTGAAGGTCGTCGCCTTCGTCCTTGAAGGAGGTGTAGGAAGATGCATTGCTCATCACGGAAGCCATCTTTTGATGTCGAATCGATCTAAGATTGGTATATCTGAATGAGGCCTGGCTTTTGGGGGATGTGATGCTTTTTTATATAGGGGAAACTGGAGAGTGGAGAAAGCAGGCCGCTGCTGGATTTGGCCAGACGTGGAATACCAGGAGGCCAAAACCATTAGCTCACCTGGAGTTTTGGTTGTGGCGAGATTACGCAACTGCCCACTCCGTGTCCTGGCCATGGTGAAAAACCGCCTCCTGGCTGATGGTTTTTCTGGCTCCTGCATGGGAAGGTGGGGCCGAGACTGCCTTTTCTCCGGCCAGTGAGGTGAAGGGAGGCTCAATAAAGTGCTGGTGCCCATTGTTTTGTTTTCTTCTCATTCATTCCCTTCTTGGTGTTCATTTATCATGGTGGAAAGAGGGGGCAAGCCGGCCAAGGAGAGTGATTAAAACAAAATTTCCTCTTTGGTTCGATGATAATCTTGTTTCAATTAGCCACGGATTTTGGTTAACCAAATATTATACGTTTCTGCTGCTAACACTCTCGCCTCGTGGTGTTTGGAGTCATTCATAATGCTCTTCATCTTTGTCGGTCCAGGCTTTAGCAACTGTCACGCGTGTTTGGGAAAAAGGGGAACTATTTCTCATTCAGTAGATTACTTGCAGAATTGAGCAGTCGCTTTCCACATACTAATCCATGAGCTAATAATCGAAAGCAATCAACAGTAATTGTGAAATGATGTCAGTGACTCAGTAATGGTAAAATGTAAAATCAACTAAAATCGACTGTATCAAACACGGCGGAAACTTGCGTACCGTTGTTCATGGTTTGGTTTGAAAACGAAGTACATAAATACTATAGAAACATGCATTTTCACATGCTCCTAACCCAACCAGCCGTGTTATGCTTCCTAAGCAACTCAATTAGTTCTCCAGCTTTAAAGCTGGAAAATCACACCTTTTGAGCACGGAAGACCATCTTGATTTGGCTTTGTTAGTGCAATGATTCAAAATTTTTAACAAACATTGGCTTTAAGCTTTACATGTGCATGAAAGCGAAGGAAAACTTAATTTTCTCAGTATTTCCTCGTCGTTTTTTCAAAAGAATCAGCAAGCAGCTTTGTCCTAACGTTCATCCCCAGTCCAAGTCCGACTAGGCCAGGCCAGGTTAGGTAATGCCTGGATCGAGCCGAGTCAGAACCAGTTGCATAGCCATATGCGTTTGCATTTGGACCTTGTCATATATGATTGAACTGTGCACGTGCAAATCTGATCACAAAGTTTCGTGAACCGTCTTTTTCATGCCTATGTAACCAAAGCCGCGAAGATCCAGTCACATTTTTCGGATTTCTGTCCGGATACAGAATCTGCGATAACAATCTGATCTGAGTTACGTGAGACATGAATCAACCCGTCCAGCCACGACCCAATGGAGTGATAAGGTGTCTTCTCTTCCTCCGGTGATGTCAGCCGCATACGATCTTCTCTCTTAGTCTACAAAAAAGAAGGGACGGGTTCTCTTGGCTACTTACCTGCCCATTTTTTGCATGGTTTTTACTTCATTACATTTCCAGAATCCTGTAACATTAAACATGTTATCAGACATATGATCGCTTTTTTTATCACCGTACTTTTTACAATTTATGATTTCATATTTTTTTTTGTTAGTCATGTTTAATCTTTGTCAGGTCAAAAAAACAGGTGTCCCATACGTCAGGTCAACTGGTGAAGATCAACAATCGGTTATGTTTCAAAGATTGTTGGAGGACATTCGCAAAAGAAAATTCTTTTAAAGAAGAGGAACTCCTCCTCTTTGCGTACGATGGTGAAGTGAGTTTTTCAGTGGAGGTATTTAGCAACACTGCATATCAAAGAGGGGGTCTACAGGACAAAGTGAATGAAGGAGGTTCGAGCAGCAACCACATGATCATCAAGACAGAAAGGGAAGAAGAAGAAGAAGAAGAAAGAGAAGAAGAAGAAGAAGAAGAAGAAGAAGAAGAAGAAGAAGGAGAAGAAGAAGAAGAAGAAGAAGGAGAAGAAGAAGAAGAAGAAGGAGAAGAAGAAGAAGGAGAAGAAGAAGAAGAAGGAGGAGGAGAAGAAGAAGAAGAAGGAGGAGGAGGAGAAGAAAAAGAAGAAGAAGAAGAAGAAGAAGAAGAAGAAGAAGAAGAAGAAGACGAAGAAGAAGAAGAAGAAGCAGAAGAGTTAAGTGATATGTCTTGTGAATCGAAGGAAGATCACTTTAGCAGCGAAGAGATGCATGGGGGAGAAGCTAAAGGCAAGAAGCCAGGTACTCTTCACCACTTCTTGCTCAAATTTGTTTATATATGTCTCGTATTCTGCTATATGTTTTATAATCATGGGCAAAGGGAAAGGTCATCCCTCCATCTTAGTGTGCGTATGTGTGAAGAAGATGGGGAAGAGAGAGATTCTAGTGTGGGGAATATCTGCTAATTATTTGTTCCTACAGAAATGCTGCCAGGAAGCAGAAATATACAAAGTACTTCATATCGAGGAGGAGGCCGGTGTCTCGTGAAGAGAAGAGGAAAGCATTCAGGGCCGCGGCATCCATGGGGTCGCCTTTTCCATCGTTCATCGTCATCACGAAACCAACGTGCGTTTATAAAGGATTTTACGTGGTAATTCTCTCGAAACCATTTGAAAAATCAGCCTTGCATTAATCTTCGTTTCAATTGGTTTTCTTAGCATGCACTTACTTGGATAAGCTTCGATAGCAGGAAACCTTGCATATTTCACAGTTCGATTTCCTTCTTTTTCTCGCTTTCCCACATAACAGACATACCCAAAAATTATAAGTTCGCATACTGGATCCAATCAATTTACACTCTAGCTGTTGATGCCAATGTTGTAAATCTCAGTTTTAGTCTCATATTAGAAACCGACAAAGCGGAGCATTTGCACATATATTTCAGCTGATCCTGGCCGATTTCTTGAATACTAACAACAGCAGGTTGCCTCATCCGGTTCAAACCCTATGCTTGCTTGCTTTGGTTGCAGAACATCCCAGTGGATTTTCTTAGAGCCCATGACATACTCGGCGAGACAAGGACTATCAAGGTTCAAAATGTGGAGGGCAGAGAATGGCCCGTTAGGCTCTTGCGCAGTGGAGACAGAGGCGGGCTGGAAAGTGGCTGGTCAGACTTCGTCTATGACAACAACCTGGAAGAAGGCGATGTTTGCGCATTCGAGCTCATCAACAACAAGAAGAAGATGCTGATCCTGAAGGTCATCATATTCAGGGTGGTGGAGGAAACTACTCATATTCAGGGTGGTGGAGGAAACTACTCCCCTGAAACTTAGTAGGACGGGCAGAAGCTAGGCTAGCTCTTGAGAAGCCAGACCAGAAACTGACTATTAAACTTTTGTGATTTTTGTTCTGGTTTCTTTATCTGTGCGTTCTACACCAAAAGCGTTGCGTTGTCTTTGGTATTCTGGCAGTTTGGTAGTCATATAGCATGAGGGCACTTTGATAGATCGGTCGACTCATATACTGTTTCTTATACACAGAACTTCGTCTGAACACTCTCTTTAATTATTGTTTTTGCAACTAAGTAATAGTTGATAGAGCTCTGAATGTGCATGCAGTATGCCGTTTTAATAGATCTTAGATGTTTTGTGTTTTTTTATGTTAATTTATGCTCTTTGGCTTGCGCGGCTCCCTTTAGTGATGGTGTTAAACTCTGTCCAGCTAAGATCAGAACATTTAATGGTTTTTTCGCTCAACACTTGGTCGGCGTTAACCAGCACGCTTTAAAAAAGGGCATTAACATAAAAACTCGGCCTAGAGGAGAAAGGTTGTGACATTTTTATGAATATGTAAGGTGGAAACTTTGTTCAGAGACGTCAAGACTTTCCCACAACTCTCTCCATATCACCGGTCGTAAGCCAACTTTTACTCAATTCGATCGAACTCCATATAATCAAGTTTTCTACAGAATTCGGCTGAGATTAATCCAACAAAACAACTTACGGGTCAAAGATCCGATGTCCATAAAACACTCCCGTTCCACTGGCTCTTCCAAGGAGTCCAGGCTGGTTTTGAGTGGCCAAAATACCTGCTTAAGGTTATTAAAAAACTTTCCTTTCCTTGAAGATTTTTAGCAGTGGTTCTCCATTTGCTTAACTCAGCTTTCTTCAGTGACGCTCCCATCAGTTTTAGTGCTAGCGGGTGAAATTTGCAGCTGTTCACTATCTGAAAGTGTGATGCAATTTCAAAATTTCAGGAACTCTTTGCACGCACAAAATTGTTCACGAACGAACGAGAAAAACTGCTTAATCACGTCTCAATGAAACATGGACAGTGGTGGCTTCCATGAATTGGGTTCTCACTAATTTGAAATGGATTCAGAGTTTTACAGCTTAGCAGTTGGTGTTCATGGAAATCGTGCACGCGAGAGTACGATAGAGAAATGTACCCTTTGGTATCTCTTGCAAGAGAATAGCCCGAAAAGTCTGATGCTGGCTGCAATGCGTCCCACCACTCACTCACAGTCTCCTCGCTCAACCTCTTGTCGTTCTCATGACGCTGAAAAGCTATTGTCCCCTTTGATTCCTAAGGCCGCCACGCTCCACGTCGAAGTACACTGGAACGATCAACCTTTTGATCTCCACCGCCTTGGCGACCTCCTTCTGGCACCACCATGATTCAGCATAGCGTCTTGAGAGTTGAGAAGATGGGCACAAAAATCTTAGATTTCACAATGTTGCTTCTTCATCTTCCCATCGTACTTGAGGTAAGTGACAGGCAAAATGAAACAAAGACTCATGATCGTGATCATGATAGAGATTCGGAAATCAACCAACACCCTACTGAATGAATCCAGCAGATAACAAAGTTCAGTAATCCAGCAGATAACAAAGAAAAAGATCTCACACAAGTAAACCATTTTTAGCAGCTT
Source organism: Nymphaea thermarum (assembly GCA_011799765.1). Taxonomy (NCBI): domain Eukaryota; kingdom Viridiplantae; phylum Streptophyta; class Magnoliopsida; order Nymphaeales; family Nymphaeaceae; genus Nymphaea; species Nymphaea thermarum. The sequence goes on from JAANDH010001118.1 coordinate 68,355, forward strand.
TCAGCAAAAAGGTAGTGTCCTTGTGTGGTCACTCTGAGTTCTCTATTCGAGAAAATTTAGGCTACTGATGGTTGCACAGACACACCAAAAAATCTGAGGCTCTTTAATATGCATAGTGAGTCTGGCAATTTTCCAATAATGTGCAGCATTCGTGCCTAGGGAATTTTTATAATTATGAAGAAAATCGGCATTTCAAGCACTAACATACATATGTAGCAATAACTTCAAATAAGTTTCCCCATGAGAATAATTGTCCTAGCTAGGTAGAATGAGCTAATTTAGCGCTAGTGAAGATATTCACCGCCGGAGATCTCTTATCCTGCCGTTGTGACGTGATAGCCAGGCAGTCTTGCTCAACAACAGCAGAACCTTGTGTTTCCTGCTGCTTGTAGATCCCATATGTATACACTTTTCCTTCCTCTAGTGCATACAAGCTGAATATGCTTGTGTTTGTACACGAGAGAGAAACGATTCTTTTACACTACTAACAACAAATAAAAGCCAATAAGAGACCAAGGCAACACTTAATTGTAAGTGTTGTTACCAGAAGCACGGTACAAAGAAGAGAGAGAGAGAGAGAGAGCCAATAAAATGGGAATATATAACAAAATTTAAGGACAAGATGTCCCCCAAGTACAAAAACAAACCGCAAAACAGAAGCAGAAAAAAAAATATACAATATAATGCTCAGAAAAGGAGAGTCAGGGTGAGGGAGGAGAGGACAGACGGAGCGGCACTATCACCCAGCCGCAGACGAGCATCGGCGCTTCAATCGAATGGCAAACGAGAGAGAGAGAGAGAGAGTCACCTTACTGTATTCCAAAAATGTAAAAAACTAAGTTGCATGACGTATGGACATTGAATATAGACTATTTATTTAATAGGAATCTCAATATATTAAGAACTTGGTGCAGAAGAAACTTGCGCAAATCAATAGAACTAGCTAGATACTAGATAGATTGATTAAAAATCAATGGTTGCTCTGCCAGCTTCCGCCGACTTAGACTCCAAACGATATAAGTATGACCTTTATTTTACGTCGAATGCCAACCCCAAAAAAAAAAGGAAAGTTAAAGTTACTTTATCTGTTCTTTCACTTTCTTTCATAATTATTTCCCCACAGTGAAAAAATTGAATGAGAAAAAGTGATGGGCATCATTCAAACGTAAAGTCTTTGTGTTTTCTCTATTTTTCTGTATGAATGAAAGGTACTTTTGTTATTAACCACTAAATTTCATGTACCAATGTAGTACCTATAACTAGATTTGGGAAGCCTAAACGAGAGACTGAGCCTGGCAAATCCACCCACGAGTCAGTGTTGGCTTAACTCGACCCAATTCAGCCTGACTCGGCCTTGGCTCGCCCCAAGCTTGCCATGACTTGTCTCATTAAGCTGTAGTGATTTACATTATGGTTATTTGAATGCCCAACAGAATCGACAAGTCAACTCGCAGATCCAATGACCTGGTCATTTGCCAATTCGGGTCCGAGTCATGGGTTTGCCAACTAGGGTGATCTAGTGAGTTAGTGCATTGTTTCCTTTCATTTACACAAATGGTGCCTTTCATCCATGTCACTCAAATCAACGATCAGATGGCAAATGGTTAATTAAAAAAAAAAAAAACTGTTTAATTAGTGGAAAACACCTTTGTCATAAAATCCTGAAGGTTATACCCTTATGCCTCCAATGTTTTGAGTTGCTTTAAGACTGACATGGGCTTATTAAACATTCTTCACCTCGATTAAGTGTGTGTTTGCCACCTTTTGCAGCCTCTATGAATAGCATACCCAATAGCCACGGGATTCAGTGGTTCGTAACCTTTTTGAGGCTGGAGCCAAAATTGCTAGGGGGCCGGTTGTGATTTGCCAAGCCAAGGGCCCGAGCCCAGGAGTGGGTTGGGTTGCCATAGTGAATGTGAACTGCTTTGCTACACCAAGATCAGATTCAAATTAAGTATAGTAATAACCATGTCCGTCTCTTTTTATACCATGACTGCATCTCAATTTTCAATCCAAATCCGATCCGCATCCATTTTTCAATTCACATCCAACTCTTAAACCGAATCACAACCACATTACATTGTCAAGAACCGACTTTTTGAACGTAAGGACATCTGGTATACTACTTGAAACTAAACTCCGATCGAATGTCTTTTTTAAATTCGAATTTTATTTCCTAATCAAACATTGGATTTTTCCTATGTTTAACTTGAAGCAGTTTGTTTGGATATTAGATCCAAATCTAATTTATTGACTTCCTCAAACATCATCCTCAGAGCAACTCAATAAACAGTCTTGTTCAGCTCTTGCAAAATCCTTTGGACTATCATTTGAATGAGCTTAGCCTCGTTCCTGCCAAATGAGACGACATATATCCATATTAAATTAATGACAAATCCATAATGAACAATGAACTCGGGAAGACAAGCGGAAATCATAAGATAAGCGAGGAAATGTCTTTCCTGTTGACTGCCTTCTGTGTTTTAATTTTAAGGGAAAGTTCATTTGCAGCCTTGTCTATTTCTGTCATTGTTCTAATAAACGGCACCCGTCCCGTGAAAGCTGTCAAATAAAAGCTTGGGTGAATTTTTCTTAACCTCAAAAGTCAAGCTAAAATGCCAAAAAAATAATTTAGTGATGGAGAGGACAAGTTGTTAAAATTAAAAGAAAAGAATTGTTACTAACTCCCGCTGTTATTTCTAAAGTTAATATAGCTCTTATTTGGCAGTTTTTCTATATCTTATTGAAAAAATGACCAAAAGTTTTTTTTTTTAAATATTGGAGATTAAGTATTTTCAGTACACATATTATTTCAAAAGTTTGTATTGTGATTATACTATGTTTGTCCAAGAAGCACTCAAATAATCACATCAAAATTTCGGAAATAATGGCATGGTGCTTTTAAGACGTACATAAAAACGGCACCGAGGCCAAAAGTGGGGCGTGAAATCCTCAAACACTGGTTATATGTGTCTGCTGCTGCTGCTGCACAATCTTTTGTGTGTCAGTATTCAACATATGAATGAAAAGATATGTTGGGTGCTTTACAATTTCTTGGGTGTATGTGTTGCATGCACCGAGTGGCGCATGTCCTCTAATATTATTGGCAGAACATATAAAACGCACCACTTTACATTAGTCAATTGAAAAGATAGCATTTGAAAAAAAACGTTCTATAAAGACAAAATTAGAAATAAAAAATAAGAGGACTATGAAAGATATTTCTAACAAATTATCAAAATGGTCCCACCTTTCACCATGACGGGTAAAAGGGCATATAACTCAAGTTGCCCAAAAAAAAAAAGCCTATAAAATAATGAGAAAACTGAGAATCATTTGTGAAGTTAAAGTGTATGTGATTAAGTTTCTCCAAGCATGTTGCATTCCAAACAAGTCTTGTAGAGAAACGAGAAGGGGAGAATTCTCTCTAACAGAAAGTAAGGAGGAAATCTGAGAGAGAGAGATGCATAACCCTCCGTCTGTATTGCTAGGACATAGCCTACCAATGCCGCTACTTGCCTCAAAGAGTCTCTCCATTCATTCACAGTCTCCTAGCTCACGTTCTTGTTGTTCGTGTGCTCCCAAATGCATCTTCAAATGGTCCACTCTGCGGCGGAAGGCTCCACATCAAAAAGCACCGGAATGATCAACACTCCTGTCCTCACCCTCTGCGTGACCTCCATGAGGCACCACTGTGATTCAGCGTACCCTCTCGAGATGATGGGCACACAAATCTTCGACTTCTCAATGTATTCAAGCAATTCATGGATTTTCTGCCCCTTTTTCAGACCTTCGTTAGCTATAAACGTGTGAATTCTTCTCCGGGTTAGAGCTGCGTAGAGATGGCCGGTGAAAGTCTTGCGCGTGTCTCTTCCTCGAAAACTGAGGAACACATCAAACTGAAAGATTCCCCTTCTTCTTCCTGAGGAAGATGCTGCTCCTGCTTCCAGCTATCCACAAATATCACATGCGTTAGATGATTGACTTTTCTTTCAACCCTACAGAGTCCAGACTCTCTTTCTTTCTGCCCATGCTTGGGCTAATACATTTCTACTAAGAATTAGGCTCTCTCTCTCTCTTTCTCTCTCTCTCTCTCTATATATATATATATATATATATATATATATATATATATATATATATATATATATATATATATATATATATATATATATATATATATATATATATATATATATATATATATAATCATGGAACCAATTTCAAAAAAACGACACTTGTGTACATACCATGGAGTCTCCCAGCAGTTTCGAAACTATCACAGTGCTATTGCTATTCCATAGCCTGCTACGACTGTATTGGAC
>JAANDH010001118.1:73283-92612 GCA_011799765.1 Nymphaea thermarum
GTCCAATACAGTCGTAGCAGGCTATGGAATAGCAATAGCACTGTGATAGTTTCGAAACTGCTGGGAGACTCCATGGTATGTACACAAGTGTCGTTTTTTTGAAATTGGTTCCATGATTATATATATATATATATATATATATATATATATATATATATATATATATATATATATATATATATATATATATATATATATAGAGAGAGAGAGAGAGAGAGAGAGAGAGAGAGAGAGCCTAATTCTTAGTAGAAATGTATTAGCCCAAGCATGGGCAGAAAGAAAGAGAGTCTGGACTCTGTAGGGTTGAAAGAAAAGTCAATCATCTAACGCATGTGATATTTGTGGATAGCTAGAAGCAGGAGCAGCATCTTCCTCACGAAGAAGAAGGGGAATCTTTCAGTTTGATGTGTTCCTCAGTTTCCGATGAAGAGACACGCGCAAGACTTTCACTGGCCATCTCTACGCAGCTCTAACCTGGAGAAGAATTCGCATCGTCTGGAAAAGGGGCAGAAAATCCATGAATTGCTTGAATACATTGAGAAGTCAAAGATTTTTGTGCCCATCATCTCGAGAGGGTACGCTGAGTCACAGTGTGTGTCTTGCAACGACACAACGGATAAGAAAACGGTGTAACAACACGATCGATTATGAGCAAAGGGTTGCGAAGATGCTGCGCACAAAGGGATATGACCACCAAATACGATATGTATGATACCACACCATTTCGAAATCACTAGAGCATTTTTGCTGTCCCATCAACTTATAGGTCACTCATAAATGTACCTGAGTATATTCAACCACCTTCAATGGACGTCATTTTTTTGAAGGTTAAACCACATTGTTTGATGGACCTCATTGGCATAGACCGTAGGACCTTTGATACAGATCGGAACACCTACAACAATAAGCTTCACTGTGATGTTCACTTGATCCAAACATACAAGTGTGCTTAAACCCACTGCTTGCTTATGATGAAAAATGGTTACTTCCTTTTATAAAGAGAAAGGCTGATTTTTCACTATCAGTTATCCGCATAACATGGGCCTACAAGTTCGATTCATTAAAAACCCATGTTAAACCGTAGAAAAAAAAAAAAAGAAAACGAAAATAAGACTTGAGAGAGGGAGAGAAATAGATAGCTACCAAACCTTTGTATGGGGATTATTTAGGTCGTTGATTACAAACCTTCCTGTAGCTGATTTGATCTATGAGATCCCTAATGAAAGTTCGTCAAACTTTTACTTTTAAAGATTTTTTTTTTCATTCTCAAAGTGAGTGGCTCATTCAAGTTTCAACCACCTTGAAAAAAAGCTGCCATCTTCTCATACAACATGCTTGAAGACTTTTTACAGGTTATAAAAAGGAGCTCATTAGGTTACGAGCGGCTCATTAGGCCTAGAGCAAGGATAAATGGACATTTTATGGCGGATTGAGCTGTGGATGCCAGTGAATGTGCCATAGCTCTCTCTTTATTGAGAGCTCTCAACCTCAACCACCATACCCATACACACATACGCATATAAATATATATAAGACATTGCAGTGTAAAGATTCTTCCACCCATGTAGCCATCTGGCCTAATACACACAACCGGAGCCCGAGGATGGAGGAATCCATATTTTCCATACAAGATACAGATTCTTCAACAGTCCAGCTTTATATATACATAGAAAATAAAGATTCATTCACCTTCAAGTTGCTTGTCTAAAAGGCCTCGAGTTGTAAAAGAACATTTGAATAATTAATTTTAATAGATATGATTTTTCTCTTTCATCCAAGTGGCTTTATGTTTACCATATATATATATATATATATATATATATATATATATATATATATATATATATATATATATATATATATATATATATATATATATAATTTTTCTCTTTTATCCAAGTGGCTTTATGTTTACTATGTGTGTGTGTGGTTGGAACAAACAAAATGCTAGTGACACCCGTGCCTTTACTCAAACTCTACAATAGAAGCAAGTCAATCTCCATGATGTTAGTGTCTGCCATATTGATGGACAATCATTGATTCAAATATTAATTATTTCAATGCAATAGCAATATTTACTATATAGGGTACCTTTGAAATTAGTGGGTCTAGATAACTTAAAGGTAGCCGATCGTAGAATGAACAAATCTGCGAATTGAGTTTGTAATTAATTACAAATATAGAGATGCGCTCTTAAAGGGCGTTTCATGGCATGTAATATTTGTTCTATATAAAATAAAATAAAATTTGACAATTTACTATTCATTTGTTCATGGATCGGATTGATTTGAATCAATGTACTCGTAATTATATCTATTTTTTCAAATGTTCACATAGTTATATTCAAATTCAAATTTAAATATCTTTTGAGATCCAAAATTCGATTTTGCAATTAGAATCCTTTTTTCACATTTATATTCGAATCTGAATTTTGAACCGACAGATTTTCAACGTGTAAGAACATTGAATGCATGACATAATTGACATTTAGTTTAAACTAATTCTTATGTAAGTATAATATGATATTTATGTATATCCAAATCAGAATCAACATCCGAGCATATGTTTTTTCTTAAATCAGAATCCTATTAGTTTTGTTAATTAGAGATTAAAGTTTGTTCTATGTCTTATATTTTTTGGAATGGTTCAGTCGATCCATATTCTGCATACGTTCCAAAATCTTCGCGGCTTGACTAAGAAAGTTTGAAAAGCCCTGAAGGATGTCTTTCCACTTGTGGCCACAATAATGAGAAAGAATGCAGCTTTCAGCTTTTTCATTTTTTCGTCTATTTCCAGGAAATTTGCCCTTTATAAGAGACTGAATTGGATTGGCGGTTGGAAATTGTTCGCCAATTTTTTGGACCAACTTCCGTTGTCTTTTCAAGAAAACTTTTCATATATATATATAACGGCGCTAGAGGAGGCTAGGGCCTCTCAGTAGAATGTGGCTCCACCACTTTCTTCAGCCAAAACAAAGGTAGTCAGTTGATCTCCTATGCATTAACTGTAGGGGCAGGGGTGTAGATAGGTGGGGGCTTTGTCGGGCATATATAGTATATACTATAAAACCAGTTCTTTAAAAGTTTAAATTAGTTGTTAAACTTGAGCGGGTCTAGGCCCAGTTATATAAAGCCATTTCATGAGACCCAAGCCACTAGTTTCTGACTAATTGACAATTTGAATGCCCATAAAAAGAAAATTTTGTTAACTATATACTTAAGACCCCATAAAAAGAAATTTCTTGCTTCACCCCTGCGCGAGGTGAAGGTCTAAGCATGACTTTCAAAATTCAAGTGACAAGAAGGTTCCTTATTCTCACCTCTAAGCAATTTTGTGGTTCATGAAAACGTAAACGTTTGCGAACCATTTCTTATTGGCAGCTCATAGATCAAAACCTTACATTACAATATAAATTTGAATGAAGATAGGCATAAGAGAAAATTGATATTGACTAGCAATCGTGAGACCCCAACTCTTAATTGTAAGGGACCCGAAAGAAGCATCGCTCCGTCTCTCCATCACTTGAATGGATAGATATGAAAGAAGCATCCCTCCGTCTACCATGATGGTAACCGCGACCATATCTTAGATTCTCAGTACATACATGCATTATCAACAGTGGTGGAGGCACGTTGAAGCATGGCCTTGCTTCATTTCTGACGACCAACTGCTAACCTTAGATGATGAAATGTCCCCAGGAGAAGCTTCAACCAACATCTCCACTTCTTACAAAAACCAATCTCAGCGTAGCTTGGCATTCGCTGGCAGACGGTAAGGACCTTAGTGGTGGGAAGGGGGAGAGAGAATGAGAAAAAGTAAAACGGGAAAAAAAATTGTTAAAATTAGAGCTTCATCTAGGCTGTCCGGTCAAATGATGGACGACTTTGATGGGCGGTCCACTGGACAGCTTCAAAAATTGAATCAGCGCTCAGTTTTTCCAGAGAAGTATATCAGTTTAAGGATGACCATTAAAAATAATTTGATATACCCCTCAGTTTGTATGCGTGTATTTTTTCCATAGTTTTGGATGTTTTGTGCATACATACATACATACATATATTTTAGGTACCATGCCTTCCTCCTTGGGCCGACCCACAGGGTTTTGAGGTAAGGTAGTTTTCATTTGGCTGAGTTATTTCACTTATTTTTTACATATGAAAGGTAGGAAATTAACACACACACACACACATAAACAGGCTAATGTGTAACAGCTTAAATGTCCCTTAAACCCAGCCTTCGGGATGCGTAAACTAACATTTTTTTCAAAGGATCTCATGAAATTATTTATTTTAAGTTTGGATGTCTACATTAGTTGTATATATGCAGGCTAATGTATAACAGGTTAAATGTCTCCTACTTCAATTCTGCCTTTGGGATGCGTAAATGACATTTTCTCTTAGGACGGCAATCCTCCCACGTATAAAATGCTTCTGCTTTATCTATTCCGTATTCGTAAATAAAACAAGCGATATTTAGAAATATTTGTTGTTCTTTCTTTTCTAACCCATTATGGCTTATTCTTAGCCTTTCATGGATCATTTTGTGTTGATTTTCCTGTAATTCTCTCAACAGCTTTTTCCATTTTTTTTCGCAATGTACGCCAGAAAATAATGAACCGAATACTTCAAGGATCAACCGTATGCCGTTGGTGGTTTGCACAACTCCTTTAGATAATTGCTTCTGCTTTACTATTGGCTCATGCTTCCCAAAAGCATGGCAACGGAACAGTTCAAGGGACTGTTTGTCGCTCAAACGTTTAACCGGGTAAACACATTGCCTTTCCACTCTGGCTTTGCCCAGGACTTGCTCGTATCTGGAGATGACAATGATTCTGCTTTTTGGGCAGAGCCATTCTTATCTGCAGGCGAATGCGTCGAGTTGCTTTTCATCGTCAACGTCATCAAGAAGAACAAGGATAACCTTTCCGTCCATGAGTTCCATGATCCTCTCGCTCCTAGCTCTAGAGTCAAGTATCTCAGGCTCACGCGATCTTGAAAGTTGCCGAATGAGTTGGTTCTGCAAGGAGCTGAGTCCATTAGGTGGAGCACAAACCTCCCTTATATTTGTGATGAAGCTGCAAAATTCGAAGTATTTGTTGAAAAGCTTAGGCTATTCATATTTTCTTGCTTTTGAAGTTAAGAAAGTCCACCTCGACTTTTGGTTGAATAACTACGCAAACTTTTTTTTTCTTGTCCACGTGAAATTATATACAGACGGTAAGCTTGAGAATGAAACTATTTGTAAATTATAGGTATGTAAGTTCCAATTTTATCATCCAAAGAGAATCCAAATTAGATGTAAAAAGATAGTCCCGGACAAAAAGATTTTCTGCTACGCTGAAACCTTGTCACTTCCAGAATTTACTGATGCAGTCTTAATTTACCAGGCATGAGGCCGAGTTCATTGAAATGATTACGAAAAGGATTTTTGGAGAGCTAAGCGAGAATTACTTGGATGTTGAAAAATACGAGCTTCTTGGAAGCAATGACCGTATCAAATAATTGATGGAGTTATTAGATATGGAGGAACAGAATGGTGTGAGAATGCTAGGCATCCACGACATTGGAGGCATAGGGATTGCCAAAGCCATTTTCAACAAGATTTCATCAAATATCGAATTTTGCAGCTTCATCTCAAATATAAGGGATGTTTGGCTCAACCTAATGGACTCAGCTCCTTGCAGAACCAACTCATTCGGCAACTTTTAAGATCGCGTGACCTTGAGATACTTGACTCTAGACTTGAGAGCGATAGGATCAAGGAACTCATGGACGGAAAGGTTATCCTTCTTGTTCTTGATGTTGACAATGAAAAGCAACTCGACGCATTCGCCTACAGACAAGAATGGCTCTGCCCAAAAAGCAGAATCATTGTCATCTCCAGATACGAGCAACTCCTGAGCAAAACCAGAGTGGAAAGGCCAATGTTGTAAGAGGCGAGGCGTTGAGCCTCTTATGAGGCGAGGCGATGCGAGACGTTAATTGAATCCCAAGCTTCACGAACAAACTTGTGAATTAGATAATATTTATAAAAATAACAACAAAACTGAAAAAAATCACTACAATATTAAGCATATCAACAAAAAAACAATACACAACATATAAAAACCATGATAATTTGTAAATCCAAATAAATATAATGTCATAACATACATAGTATTGGGTCATAGCACGACCTGTCCTAAATAGTTAAATGGCGTAGCATTATTATTGAAAAACAAATAACCAAAATTAGATAAACCAAAAATGAGATGATAATATCAACTAAGAAAATAAGTAAATAATAAATATTTTGCATAAAATCACGTATCTTGATTTTTTTTTTTTTTACTAGAAACAGCTACAATGGGAGTTCATGTGAGTGCAAAAAAAATCGACTAAACTATGTTAGATTTGTATAATATAATCTAAATGAAAAACTGACGACATGAACTTGTGCCCAAGCTTTTAACAGACCTCCAAAAAAGGGGAAAAAAGTTAATACACTCCTCCAATTTGTTCGTTCGTGATATAACCTTTAACGATAAACAAATATTATTTTGGTTTTGTAGGAAAATTTGATGTTATAAAAGGATGGGTCCGGCTTTTGAAGGTTGGGGTCCGGCTTTTCTAAGGTCGAAAGTTTTTTGCGGCATCTTTTCGTGCATTGTCATTTTCAAAATGAATTGTGACCATATTCACCTAGTTTTATAATTATATGGAGGGAAATTAAGATCCGTTTTCACCTCCGCAACGCTTTTCATGAAAGAGACTTTCTCGTCGTGTGAATTCAGTTAAATCTAGAAAGTATGATTGAGCACTAATGGCAGCGATCATCTGCAGATGGAATCGAGCTCTCATCAAGTATCATAAATTATAACATCAACTTGCCCTATGACAACTCTGATGAGAAATTAAAAGGTTTAGTGTCATGTCTCTCAACCTTCATGTTTGAACAGGGATTCAAACAAAGAAGATCAAACGTATGCAGGACCTCGAACGGCATCGCTGAATGATGACTACTGCATGCTCACCTTTCATCAACGCCGACTGCCCAATAGGCTTGATTGCTTGTTGTTGGCCCGAGGTACCTCAACTCCCTCTTAAAGCGCAAGATTTTTTGCAGTGTTGCTGTTCCTCGTGGCCTGCAATGCTGGAGACTGTAGTTGTCAGAATTCAAAAACTGGAGCCAGATTCTTCTGAAGTTGGCAGTGCAACTTTTCATTACAAGTCGGATGCTGAGACTGCTGACTCGATTTCAAAGTCGGTAATTATGAACTGCGACAGGTGAAGGAATCAAAATCCAGATTCATGTGCATTGGAACTATGCACGCAAGGCGATGGAGAGGAGCTGTGATTATGAACTCAACGGACACTATAAGAAGATTCCGGTTCTTTTCACAGTGTGAAAGTGAAGCCGCAAAGATAAGCACAAACAAGACAAGGTGTAGAGGAGAGGCACAACGATCCAAACCATCGAGTCCTTTCGGTTACCTTTTCCTTTTCCTTGTGTCATTCAACTTTCGTTGGCGACAGCTGTGAACGACCTGGCTGTTCTTTCCGATGGTAATTAGTGTTACCACTGAGCGACAAATTAATGCCATGCTATATCTCGTCGATCGTTTGTTCATTAGTTTTGAATTATATATACGGACGAAAAATTGGCTTGAAAACGTGAGGTGAGAAGACATGAATTTTGATGCATCCATTGGATTTTAGGAGTGAGAAATGGTAAAAGCATTACTTAATTTAAACTTTTTATAAAATTTAAACTACACATGTTGTCTCTTATCTCTTATTGAGTGAGACCAGGAAGCCTCCTCAGCCATGCGCTAGCATGGTCCAGGGTTAGAGTGAGTAACGCCACAGGCTACAGGAATGGACTACACATAGGGCAGAGCCAAAGGGGCCGGCAGGGGCCCTAACACCTCCCACAACCCCTCCTGAAAAAAAAAAAATATATATATATATATATATATATATATATATATATATATATATATATATATATATATATATATATATATATATATATATATGTAAATTTTAAAAAATCTCTCTAATATTAAAATTTTAAAAACTTTCGATACATGAAAAAATTTTAAAACTATAATTAAGCTGTCCTTATGAAAAATTTCAAACTCTGTCCCTAACTACACGTCTCATTTATATGGTTTTTAACATGTAGATTTTTTTAGATATTTGTCATCTATCCCCTCTAGTTCAATTTATGAAATTGGCCATCAAGTGGGCGGAGCGGAGCGGCTGGATGAACCGAAAATAATTGTGAATGAGATTCTCTCCTCTCTCTCACACACACACACACACACACAGCAGGAAATATGAGTACTTGCGTTGATATAAAACAACAGGTAAGTCCAAACATTCCATGATTTAAAAGATGTTATTTTAATCAAAGAATTGACAAAAATGTAATACGCAGGTCATATCAAAATAATGTTCGACGTAAATGAAGCATCACCCGTACAGATGGATAGATTCTCTTAGCCAAGTTGCGAAATGCTATAGATGCAAAACCAGCAACTCATGGTACGGTAAAGTTATAGTTTTAATGTATAGATATATATATAAGTTGGTAAAAACCAAATCATTTGGATAAAAAACAAAAACCAAACTTATTAAAATTAATTATTAAAATATGTTTTTTTGAAATCTAACTTTACAGATATGATTTTAAGGGTCATTTGATACGAAACATACAGTAAGTTAGTTGGATTCTTACTTGAATACTGTTTTTTTAATAGTAAAAAAATGAACGTGTTTTGATAACATCAAAATTTTGGTAGTAAAACTGTCAATTTCTTTTTACAAAAATGACTTGGACTAAAGTATGATTATAATTAAATTAGTATTTTTGTTTAAAATACTTTTTGGCATGAATTTAAGAGGTTTGGTTTTTATTCCTTACTCAAGTGGTCTCGTACGTACCACTCTTTTATATATATATATAGTGAACAGTGGAGGAAAAAAATAATGAGAAAAAAAATGTGTTAACTAATACTAAAAGATAAAAATACTTACCACTTTTTTCTTTTTATTTTTTTCTTAGCTAAGCTATCTATGATCAAACAGACCCTCATAAATGAGCCGGGTATATATATATATATAAAAGGTCTCACCAGGTCCACGAACATTGAGTAAAGGGAGGGCCCATTTGATTCAACTCTATCCATTGGTATTCCTAGTTAACTCAAAAGCGAAAAAGATGCAAAAAAAAAAAAAAAAAAAAAAAAAGACCATAAATAATATCTTACACCAGTCTCTTTTCTGATCGAAAATTTTGCCTGTTGCGAATGGGTTGAACTGTCATGAAAGGGACCTGCTAGGGTTGTTGAATATCGTTCATCGGCAGAGATCCATTTGAAAAGGGGTTGATTGCGCACGTTCCTTTCATCGAGTTGGCACACGTCCTAGATATTTATGGCCTCTTCCGGCCACGGATTAGTCCCACGGATTTGTAGCCCCGTCCGGCGATTGATTAAAGAAATCTGAAATCTGATTCAGAACAATGTTCGCGAGCATGAAGAACAATCGAGTAGCTCTTTGGTAAGTGTCCTCAATGAGACTTTCATGTTATTAATTCAGGATAACGAAACAAGAAGTTCTCCCCAAACCACTGTAAAGAATTCTTTAGGCATCCAACTAGCTCGGATCTCCATCGCGATCAATTGATTAGTTGGTTTATATGGAAAAGATGGTTTCGTTATTGTTTGTGCTACCTCCTCTCCAGAAAAATGGAAAACGAAGAAGTGTTTTAGTAGTTCCCTAATGCCAAGCAAAGAGAGGGAAAAACAGATCGACGCTCTAACTTGCGGAGAAACGCCATGGAGCAGTTACAGTAGAAAGGATCTGATGCTATCTTGTGCAGTCCAACTCAGGGCATCAAATCCCACGCCAAAAGTGCATACTGATTCGCTGAGTCATGTACATTTGTGACCACATTTCTGGTACACGACAATGGCTTACAGTGATTGAATCAGGCTGCCAGGTGCATTAATTAATGGCCAATAGTTATGCATGATTGATCGAAAATTAAGCATGTCGATGAGAAAGAACAACGTTTAATTTGCTTGCCATCGATCCCAAACTAGCAACGCCGACCTTTCAGTGAAGAATATGGAACTACTGCTGCAGGTGATGAACAACTAACTTGCAATTGAATCTTCGAATTTGAAATTTCAGTTACTTAATGGATAGAGTATGGATGTGATGTGATGACTGGGGTGAGCTCTGACCACCTAGAGCCAACGGAAGAGCCATACGTATGCGTAGGCAATTGCCCACACAGTCTAACAATGGTTTCTATTTACATTGAACTTTTATAAAAAGCCCCACAATTCCCTTGCCAAGATCATACCAGGCTCATGCAGGTTTATACATTCAATTTGTGCAGAATGCATTCTAATTGTTTGAATTGCCTGATTCCAATGTTAGACTCTTGAGTTTGATTTACATCATGATTGTTGTAAATCAATTGCAACGATTATATAACGACAAATCTTTAACATATGAAGCCTTTTTATCTCAGGTCATGAACCTCATTTCACGTGGACAAGATTTTATAACTTACAAACTTACATTGCCAAATATTATGTAGTTGTGAATTGAGATTTTACAAATAAACTTATTTAAATTACAACACACAGTGGTAGCTTATTGGACGTGAAAGTGGTTTGGTTTCTCTAAGAATTTAAATTCAAGTCTTATTGTTGTTACGTCTCAATGCACTCTAAGTTTACTTCTAAACTGTAATTCTAAACTGTAATATGTTTTAAAAACTCAGGTGGTCAGAAGCATTTCACGATATTGATCTAAAGAAAATTAGCATAAAAAAAGGAATCTTGTCATTTAACAACGGAAGAAGAACACCAAGATACAAACGCGCCATTACATCAAGCCTTTTAAATTTTAAAACAGGGTCGTCGTATTCCCTCTGCACACCGATCGGAACACAGACACACCACCCTTGCAGCCGCCCCCACGCTCTCTCTGCATCCGACGTTGCGCCGTACGTCTCTCACGTGCTACACGAGAGGAACTTCAGAGTTGGCATATGGTAAGGAGATAGGAGGTCGACGAACAGAGAGAAAGGGCCAGTAGTTTGACCACCATGGGCCCCTGCAGCACCGCTCTCCCGCCGGCTGCGCGCACTCAGGGAGAGAAAGGGTCGTCCATCCAGCAGTGCTGCTTGGCAGCGTCCTCCGGCAAGAGCTGCTGGGGGAGGAAGGTGTTGAAGGCCGTCTGGACCTTGTTCACACGCTTCTGGTGGCGAATGCGCCTGAGAACCACCTGTTTATCCAGTGGTTGCTGGTGTTCTCCGCCGTTCTTCTCAGAGGAAGCAGACCTCAGATAGACACAGCTCGTCACTGTCTTGCCCTGCTGAAGGTCGTCGCCTTCGTCCTTGAAGGAGGTGTAGGAAGATGCATTGCTCATCACGGAAGCCATCTTTTGATGTCGAATCGATCTAAGATTGGTATATCTGAATGAGGCCTGGCTTTTGGGGGATGTGATGCTTTTTTATATGGGGGAAACTGGAGAGTGGAGAAAGCAGGCCGCTGCTGGATTTGGCCAGACGTGGAATACCAGGAGGCCAAAACCATTAGCTCACCTGGAGTTTTGGTTGTGGCGAGGTTACGCAACTGCCCACTCTGTCTGTGTCCTGGCCATGGTGAAAAACCGCCTCCTGGCTGATGGTTTTTCTGGCTCTTGCACGGGAAGGTGGGGCCGAGACTGCCTTTTCTCCGGCCAGTGAGGTGAAAGGAGGTTCAAGAAAGTGCTGGTGCCCATTGTTTTGTTTTCTTCTCATTCATTCCCTTCTTGGTGTTCATTTATCATGGTGGAAAGAGGGGGCAAGCCGGCCAAGGAGAGTGATCAAAACAAAATTTCCACTTTGGTTCGATGATAATTTTGTTTAAATTAGCCACGGATTTTGGTTAACCAAATATTAATTATACGTTTCTGCTGCTAACACTCTCGCCTTGTGGTGTTTGGAGTCATTCATTAATGGTCTTCATCTTTGTCGGTCCAGGCATTAGCAACTGCCACGCGTGTTTGGGAAAAAGGGGAACTATTTCTCATTCTGTAGATTACTTGCAGCATTGAGCAGTCACTTTTCACATACTAATCCATGAGCTTATAATCGAAAGCAATTAACAGGAATTGTAAAATGATGTCAGTGACTCAGTAATAGTAAAATGTACATCAACTAAAATCGACTGTATCAAACACGGCGGAAACTTGGGTACCGTTGTTCATGGTTTGGTTTGAAAACGAAGTACATAATACTATAAAAACAAGCATTTTCACATGCTCCTAACCCAACCAACCGCGTTAATCGTTTTGCTCCCAAAGCAACTCAATTAGTTCTCCAGCTTTAAAGCTGGAAGATCACACCTTTTGAGCACGGAAGACCATCTTCATTTGGCTTTATTAGTGCAATGGTTCAAAATTTTTAACAAACATTGATTTTAAGCTTTACATGTGCATGAAAGCGAGGGAAAACTTAATTTTCTCAGTATTTCCTCCTCGTTTTTTCAAAAGAATCTATAAGCAGCTTTGTCCTAACGTTCATCCCCAGTCCAAGTCCGACTAGGCCAGGCCAGGTTAGGTAATGCCTGGATCATGCCGAGTCAGAACCAGTTGCATAGCCATATGCGTTTACATTTGGACCTTGTCATATATGATTGAACTGTGCATGTGCAAATCTGATTACAAAGTTTCGTGAACCGTCTTTTTCATGCCTATGTAACCAAAGCCCCGAAGATCCAGTCACATTTTTCGGATTTCTGTCCGGATACAGAATCTGCGATAATAATCTGATCTGAATTACGTGAGCCATGAATCAACCCGTGGTCCAGCCACGACCCAATGGAGTCCTTACCCTACATGATAAGGTGTCTTGTCTTCCTCCGGTGATGTCAGCCGCATACGATCTTCTCTTTTAGTCTGCAAAAAAGAAGGGATGGGTTCTCTTGGCTACTTACCTGCCCATTTTTGCATGGTTTTTACTTCATTACATTTCCAGAATCCTGTAACATTATAGATGGTATCAGACATATGATCGCTTTTTTTATCACCACATTTACAACTTATGATTTCATACTTTTTTTGTTAGTCATGTTTAATCCTTGTCAGGTCAGAAACACAGGTTTCCCATACGCCACGGGAACCTTTGTGCCGAGAACATGAGGTTGAGTTAGCAAGCGGGATTTGACTAATATACGTAAATCTAAATCCAGTATCTCCTCTTCGGAAAGTACAAAATGCAAAAAAGTAGAGCAGACCAAGTAGTAATCTTGTGAACTTGCAGCCACTCGACCAGCACAAGCCTACGTACTCCCCAGTGATTCCTACGAGAACTGGAAAACATTAGAAGAGGTCCAAGGCCATTTAGCCTTGGCAGGAATGCGTAATCTAACAGCTTCTGGCCTTACAAATAATCAATACTTGAAATCACGTGAGTGGTTGCTGTATTCAATAAAGTGAGGTGACCATACAGAAAACTGTGTGCGAAGTTTTCGTAAGAACTGTGATGAAGAAGAAGAGGATGGTAACGAATGCTCATTCATAGTAAACGACGGATTAAGTTTGTCGAAGCTTAAGGGTTTCAATTTCATAATAGTATGGCGCTCAAGAAGTTCTTAAAAGCGTCTCTTCCGCGGAGAAGACAAGGAGTCCATCACATATGTGCACGAATAGCTCCTTGGTTCGGGCCCGACAATGCAGGTCGTAGCCCACTAGCCACCACCCCCGCCCCCACCTTCAGTGTCCGGTCAGATGGGGATTAGTTTACCACGGAGAGCAGCAGACCCCCTAGTCCAGAACATGTCTCGCAGCTACAGAAGGCAAACGGCAGGCAAGCGTAGGGATTGTTTGTCTTGGCGTGACCAGACGCAGGAAAGGCATTTCGCCGGCACTCTGACGAGTGCACGCAAACAAAGAGCTGATTTATGACAATAACCGATACTTATGTTTTGCGTAGAGCATCCGCCTTGGGCAACGCAAGCGCTGTCCACTCCACAATATTCAGTGCCCTGTTCCTGGGGTTCCGTGCTGGCGTTAGGCGTCCAAGGGAGCACGAGGGCATAGCTTTGACCTGAAGTTGGGATGCTGTTTGTGTTCTTATCCAATGAGAGCCTTGTTTTGAAGTTGGGATTGGCCAAAAGCCGCTTTGGCTTTCTAGTTCTGTGTTTGGGTCGACATACAGTATCTTAAAATAGGCTGGTGTTGAATTTGCGCTTCACGGTGGGGATTTTGGTTGGGATCGGTGTGTACGGCTCCTACAGCGTTTGGCTAACTTTCCTTAGTCCTTCATGCATGAAAGCGTTCACGCACGGTACCCACCCTTGCAAACAGAGCCAATATCTCTAAGGTCATCTATTGTGTGCTACCATTGTAATCATCATTGATCAGCAAGAAGAATATACGACCCTTCGAGAAGTCACTTTGAGTACAAATTGTGATTCAAATCTCGAAAATATTCCGATTCCAGCCAACGAAGACGCTATAGCTTCAATCCGATTGATTCTTAACAAATTATTATCCACAATTGATTCTTAACAAATTATTATCCACAATTTGTCAGGAACGTTCTAGCTATATAAGAAGTAGTTGATTAATAATAAGATAAGTCAATTACTTCACTTCTTCGGGCAAATATTTCTTAAGCAAGGGTCTACGCAAAGGTGATTACCATCTAGAGAAGATTTAGCTACAAAGAATCTATTTTCAAACATATTTTACTTCCTCGCCATGAATCGTTCTTGTCCGACCACGCCTGAATGCTCTTGTAGTGCTGACCTTTTGATAAACTGCTCAAAGTGGTTTTCACGAGTCATATTTTTTTCTTCAAAAAAAAAAGGAAAAGAGAGAGAGAGAGAGGACAGGGAATTCATTTGTTAATTGAGTGACGAGTAACCGTGAAGATGACAAAAAGGAGGGGGAGAGGGAGAGCGAGAGAGAGAGAGAGAGAGCACCATTATTTCAGAATTAACTTTCTCAGAATCAAATCAAATGCATAACCGGTTCTTTTTATCTCACGTCCCTTTCTCTTAGAAAGTTGTGTTCGATGCCCTCATTTCTTAGATCCGAAGTGAAGATCCAAGGTTAACAAGAAATGCCTTGTTTGAAATGCATTACCTACTCAGAAAGCGGAGGACGAAGAGGAGGAAGACATGCTGACGACCGCGGCCAGCATGGCTGTGAAGCTGAGGGGTCGATGGAAAGCGAGGACGCCAGTAGTAGCAGAAGCGGCGGCGGCAGCAGCTGCAGTGGCAGCACCTTCTTCGACCACATCCTCCCTTGCCACTACCACTCCTCTGCGACTACTTCCTCCAAATCGTCACTCGTCAGAGTCGGCGTTTAGGTTCCCGTGAGGCAACGGATGAGGAGGATGATGGCAGTTCAGCTGCCGCAGTAGCAACTCCCAGCCAAGGAACTGAATCTGTCTCGAAAGCCCCGCGTTGTTGAGCGTCTTCTTCGGATTTCTCTCCGACTGTCGTTTGAATTCTGGGTTTCTAACATCTTGCGACAAGGACCTGGACTTGAGCTAGGGTTCACGTTCCCCTCGTACAGATTATGTAGAATATAATACCTTGGTGGAGCAACATCAAGACTGTTCAAATACCTTGAAAAGGGAAGGCATGTTATCTCTTGTCATTTTCATCAAGGAAACTCAACAAAAATCCGCTGACAATTCGTCTGGCAATTGCATTTGGTATGCACCGACAAAGACGTCCATCTATATATGCAAGAACGCTCAACAGAACAAATTTGCCCAGTGCCTGTTTCCTGCTAGCTTCTTGTTTGTCCTCGTTGAAGGGGCCAGGAACTTTTGCTCCTTTTTCTTTACGCATGCTTCTAACATGTTCCATGACCATGCCCGCCTGCTTTCGCAGAAAGCGAATTGCAAAACTCACAAACAGGTGCTCAGATAATGTGAGTAACATCGGACCAAACTTCCAGTCCTGTAAAATATCAAGCAGCAAGTAACAAAAATGCATTTTATTTATATGTAGCAATATTGCTTCAAAGTGCAGACACCAGGCGGAAAGCAGAAGCAATTTCACCACTATCACCTCAAGAGATCACAAGACTACACACATGCACGTAGTTCTTCATGGTTCATACTACAACATGGTAGAAAACATCAGACCAAGTGGAGCCTGGCAGCCTGCGTGGTCAGCTGCTTGTGGTTGCTGATGAACTCATCAGATCCAGGTTAGACTAGGACATGACAGAATCAAACAGCCATATCAGACCTAAAACCATGTTCACATCCACGAGTCTGTGCTCGGTTGGACTTCAAACACGTAGATTCATTACAGCACAGTATCAAGTTAAACTGACATCAAATCAGGTATTACAAACTCGAGTATGTCTCCTTGGTAAGATGTTGACCTTCCTATTAGCATAGAGGGTGAACAAAACTGAATCCTATAACACCGTACCTTCCACAGGCAGCTCTATTAGTCTGTTTCTAAGGGCAGAAAAGTAACTGGCAAAGTACAAGGAAAGGGATTTGAATTGATCAATTGTGCTTTACCTATCACATTGTTCAACCCCTGACGTAGGGCATTATTTATATGAAAGCCTCGAAAAGCATAAAATGCAAACTACATACATCAAACCAATATATCAATATAGCACAACAAACAGATCCAATGAAATTAATATAACACATTACAATAGACAAGACCAAGATCAATTACGCTCAATAAAATGGAAACATGCACCCCATATTTGCTGCAACTTTGTTTGAAGTGTTAATGATTTGTGTTGTTTATCCAGAATGGATATCAACGGCATCTGAATAATCAATAGAGCTGCCATCTCTAGATATCAGATTTTGAATATTCTAAATATTTGTTTCCCTTACCATTTAGGATACTATTTCTGTCTAATATAAAAAAAAAAAAACCTCATTTGAACTAACCTTGATTAACAATCTTTGTAAAATAAACTTGTGTTATCTATCAGATAAGGCCACCATGAGACAAGTTGACAATATCAAGTTCACTTTCATTGTTCTACTTCTTTTCTTAACTAACGAATGGTTAGTGGACAGACTGATGAAAAGGCACCAACCAATGTCAAGGGAACTTACTTGCCCTCCATAGAGGCGGCGTGTGGACAAAGAAGATGCATTTGATTCTCCTTTCAACAGCCCTTCCCTGATGAGGAAGCCCTTTACATGTTCTACTATGTCACTGATAAGTGAACTATTTGGAGGAAGGTTTTTCAAGAGAACCTGCATGAAGTTATGCACATAAGATAACATTCTAAATGTTCCAGGATTTAATCTGAAGCTTGGAAAAAAAACATGCAGCTGCCTAATAAACATTCAGTACTTCGACTTTCTCTAAAATGTTGGTCAATCCAGCAAGAGGAGAAAAGTGCCTCGACAAAGGTAAAATGAACTGGGGCTCTACTTGTGGCCATGTCATCATAATTCGAAAAAAGATGAACATTACACATGGAGAATCAGTTCACCTCACCAAACTATGTTGCAAAACTAACGACCTCAAACATCCTTACTGGTTGTACTTTCAGGTAATCAGAAAAAACAGGAAAAATTCTGAAAACTGCATGTCCATGCCTGACAAGTGAAAAATGAACCAAGTTCACTTGGTCTTATAAGCAATTAAGAGAACAGCTCTGCAAACAGCATCCCTACCTCACCCTCTCCACTTTTCTTCCTTGAGAAACAGCAAACCTAACAAAGTCTCTCTAAATTAAAGTAGGTGCGCTAAGGACCTTGATTTATAGAAATGCAACTTAGCCAACTGCTAAAACTGTAAAAGGTAGAACTGAGAGATCAATGGAAGAAAAGGAAGAATTGAGAGAAAGAAAAACAACAATCAACTAAAACTCTAAAAGATGTTCATCTGGATTACCTCGTCATCAATTACTCTCACTTTGAGATATTCAAGCTTATACAGCACGTCTAACATGGCCTGTAGATAACCTTCGACATATGCCTGCATTAGAGTTTTAAAATACAGATGTTACACAATGCAACTTCCTGAGATGTCAATTAACCCAAAAAAAAATTATTATGTACAAGTAATCTGGGACAGACAAACTGAAAACTATCATGAGGTAAAACATGAGGATAAAAGCTCACCATTATCGTGGGTGAAATGAATCATAGCAAATAGGAAGACAATTCAAAAGGAAGTTGAACACTGCTTGTAAGAATTACCTCATTCATTCCAGGACTATGGTCCAGCTTAATCCTCCTACTGGGGCCTCCCTCCATAAAAGCACTGCCTATAAGTGTGGGCTCCATGGCTATGTTCAATACACCTTGGTGAAAACCCTTGACCTTAAGAAGAACATTTCATCAGATAAAAAGAAGCCCAACCATTTTGCCCTATGGAAAAAAGAATTAACATTTTGCTAGTAGAATAAAAAACTTCAGAAACTGTTATAAGAAATTGTATTTACAAAACAGACAGTTATGAATTGTATGAATGGGTTTACCATGCCACTAAAACCACTCATCTCAGCTCCCCTGAGAACACTATCTGAGATTTCTGTTATGGCAGCAAAGAGAATGTTTGATCCTGCTCTTTTCAACTGTGCCACCAAATATTCTATCTCAATACAATTGTCAGCTGAAGACATCAATAAAAACAAACAGATAAAAAAATGAACGAACCGTTTTTCCCAAGTCTCCAAGATAGCGCTTTGTTCCAAAAATACTTTTTCCATCAATAGACTTCCGGATAAACTTTAACGCACCTATCATCAGCCGTAAATATGTCAGAATTTCTAGATTATAGGCAACAAGAAACTTGGTAAACGAGAGAAGGCAACTACCAATTATTCTGACTAAAGGACCCAACAAAGTGCCAAAAATAAAAACAACTAAGAGATAAACACCTCAGCTAGCAAGACTTGACACAAACAATAGTGCATGTGCGAGGATAACTGATTCACAATCATCAAACCAGAAAACTATTAAAAGTACTCCACCAGGACTCATCCAGGATAAGTTCTATTGAGGAAAAAAGAACTCATCTCTACTGCCTAAAAAAGTTAAGAGGGAAGGTGGGAGATCGTAGTTCGCAAACGAGCAATCGAAAGGATATAGGTTGTAGAAACAAGCAACACACGAAGGGAGAAGACGAAACACACGATATACGTGGAAAACCTCGTGAAGAGGTGAAAAACCACGGAGAAGCTCTAACCTAGGGGCACACCGCAACCCTAGGAGAGAGAAATTGATTTTCACTTAATCTCGACAAGTACACTTAAGTGATAATTTATAGGGGAGAGAAGGACTGCCGCCTAGGGTACCGAGCCAACCTCGGTACCCGCGCCCCAT
>JAANDH010001119.1:11639-35000 GCA_011799765.1 Nymphaea thermarum
TTGATCATTTAAACCATTCGTTATGTATATTATAACAAGTGAAACATATTAGATACGAACATGGGTTATATCATATGAATGAGTTGAATCTCATTCATTTTCATACAAACTTGTGATTTAAATCCACAAAATCATTCAACATGAATGTAACAACAATTTAATCACATTTAAAAAAAGTATGTGTGATCAAATGAATCAACTTTTGTTTGGCCATGTGGAAGAAAGTAAATGGAAAATTACATCAATGCTCCCAGCAAGGTCCCCTACTGCTCGCCCCTGTTGTTCATTAAAGAATGAACGACGATTTTATAATCAGTCCTTGGAATCTAGCTCCCAAGTGGGTAGGTATTCATAGCGTCGTGGGCCATCTACGATCATAGTCATTAAGTATTGGCTTTCTTGGTGTGACAAGTAATGCCGAACAAATGACAAAGGTGGCCCTTAAATTGTTCTATACAAGTTGGCCCAACATTTAACTTAAAACAGTAACGTAATTTCTCCAAGTTACTGATGAGCTCTGTTTTTTCCTTCCTACAAGCGCAGCAAAAGTGAGGTCTACCAAAAAATTCCATAGAAGTCTTCTTTGGACAAATGTTATGTTCTTGGTTCTTGATAACATAACATTTTGTGTAAAACTTTCGGTTATGGTTCAAGAGCTGTCATTCTTTGAATCACGAAGCTTCAAAGACAGGAGTCCAGCAGCTAGCTAGTAATTAACTTTATGAGCCATCATGAAATAGATTTAGTTAAAATATCCTTAGCAGCTTTCCTCCTTTAAGGTTTGTTTTAATATAGATGATCTGCTTTACATGAATGAGAGAGCAAAAAGAAGAACAAAATCACATATTTGGTTGGCAAAAAATGCAAAAAAAATAAAAGGGATGTGTTTAACATATGCTTCATCTAAATGAGTCTGGTCAGCAGCTCAAACATTTATAGAACTGTCCATTAATCTGTTTATTCTTCTCATTTTGATTATGTGAAGCTGGATTTGTGCTGTGATTGGAGGCAAAAGTAATCGAACTTCTTGGATCAAGCAGTGTATATATATATATATATATATATATATATATATATATATATATATATATATATATATATATATAATCCAAATTTTGCTGTTGCATTCACCAGCGATTCAAAATGCATGAAAAACCTTTACAGTATATCAATTCTTCATGTTTCTCAATAAATAAAGAATGACCAGACATATGCGCAGGAGTCCTATGAGAAAAGAACACAGAAAATATGCAATTATATCCTTCCTGAGAGTTTGCTGTTATTCAAGACAGAGAGGGATAAAGACAGAGAGGGATACGCAGCCACAAAAAATGTTTTCGATGAAAATTACAGAATCTTAGGTCACCTATGAACAAACAGGCAGAACACATACTATCGACACTAAAAAAAAAAAACAAGTTTGTAACAAAACAAAACAAAATTGATATATAGTTTCCATTTAATCCTTGCTTGCTGTTTAACTTCCCCAATTAGAGATCAGTTGGAGCACCACCATCTCTTCCTCCTCTCAGGCAGGCACAAGGCCTTCTCCTCTTTCCTTTTTTATCCTTTCTTTTCCAGTATAAGGTAGAGAGAGAATTCCCCTTTTGCTGCAACACATATCTGCTCTTCTCAACCCTTGCTTCTCCCCATCTGTCTTCCTTTCTTTTTTCATTGTGTCCAGTAAGAGACCATACAACACAAGTTTTAGCAGAGTTTTATGTGTTGGCATATGTAAACAAGCATCACAAGGAAGAAAAACCAGATAATCGCCGCTTCTTTGACATACAATTTTGTTTTGATATATAGTGCTTGGAAGTTTGGTCGATCGTCATCCAAAAAAAAAAAGAGGAAAGAAGAACTTAACGAGTTGGTGTTCAGGCACTTCATCTTCTTTGAACATAACGAGTAACAGCAGAGCGATTCAGGAAAACAAAAAAAAAAAGGCAAATATGCAGTTCAGAAGGCAACGCCCACAGCGTTCACCACGAAAACCACAATTAAACATCGCTAACATAGGCAACACCAAGAACATCTATACTTTGCACAAAGAGAAAGGAAGAGAGAAGCATCTTGCGCCTAACCTCGACAGAGATGCGAAAGAGTTGCTGCTGCGGAGAGATGTCGTTCCTGCTAAGGAGAGGAGAAGAGGAAGCTGAGGAGCTGCAAGGTTGAGAGGTTGCAGATTGCTTGATTGGCAGGGCGAGGGGCAGCTGAAGGAGGCGAGAGGTTGAAGGAGGGTGAAGAAGCTTGAGGGGCAAAGAAGACAAGAAGGCTTATAGGGTGACGGCTAGGGCAGCTCGGGCGGCAGAGGAGAAGGAGAGAAATAGGAATAGGGAAGCGTAGATGAGGCCGGAGATGGAGGAGAAAGTAAGGTCGGGGGTGGAGAAGAGGAGAAAGGCAGGGGAGATGGAGGCGGAGGTGGAGGAGAAGGAGATGGGGGCAGAGCCACAGAGGTCGAGGGCTCGGGGAGAAGGAGATGGGGGCAGAGGTCGAGGGCTCGGGGTCGTCGGGGGCAGGAGCTGTCCTGTCCGTTCCGAGGGTTAGCCCGGAACTGAAGTGGACAAAAATGCTATTTATACCTTCGCTCAGTCGTTCGTCCTGTCCACTCTGTCCTCTGTCCAATGTTTGATGAAGAAATTTATTAAACAGGACACGTGTGTCCTGTTCTGCGTGTCCTGTGGTCATCAAACGACCTCTAAGGGAACAAGCCACATTTAAAAGTTGATGATGTTTTTGCTCAACTATTTCATTTTGCTGAGAAGTATGGGGACATGTAAACTGAGGAGAAATGCCATTATCTGAGTAAAACTGCATTAAGGTAGATGCCTTAAACTAAAGAGCATTATCAATGCGAATGTTTTTAACAAAAATACCAAACTGGGTCTTTATTTCAATAATAAGGTTTTTGAGAGTACATACGACTTCAGATCTTTCCTTCAAAAGGAAAACCCAGGTGACTCGAGAATAATCATCTACGATGATAAGAAAATAACGAAATCTTGACCTACTAGCAACTCTGCTAGGACCCCACACATCAACATGAAGAAGATCAAATAGTCCACAACTGGACGTACTAAGACTTGATGAATAACTACTATGAGTGTGTTTGCCATGTTGACAAGCTTCACACTGGAACGACTCTGGTAAGGAGAGATGTGGAAGGAGATGACAGAGCTTGGAAACAGATGGATGACCAAGTCTGAGATGCCACTGGAACGAGGAGGACAACGATGTGATTGATGATGCTGCAATACCCACGGGATCTGACAGGAAGTAGATGCCCCCTTTCTCATAGCCTCCACCAATCGTCTTCCTAGTTGGCAAGTCCTGAAATGAACATAAACCAGAGTCAAACGTAACACGACAATGTAAATCATTAGCCAATTGTCCGACACATAACAAATTTGTGGGAAACTTAGGAGCATATAACACATTGGGAATAGTCATAGATTGAGAGATCTTGATATCTCCATATCCCATAATGGATGACATTCTACCATCTGCAAGTCTCACATGACGTATCTGAGGTAGTGAGTGTAGCACAGTAAACATAGAAGGCTTACTACAAAAGTGCCTCGATGCTCCTGAATCAATAATCCAAGTAGTACCTGTATCATGTGAGATAGTGTCAACAGACATAGCGTTGTCATTCATAACTGTGGAGGCCGATGGCTGAGTAGATCTGTGTGCTAGAAAGTCCTAATACTCTAACTTATTGATACTCACAGTCACTGTCTCAGGCTGAGAAGAAGATAAAGACCCATCTACTACTGATGACGCTGCTTGGGCCGCTCCATTAGAATACTGTAAAGAGTTCTTCCCCAGCTTTGATGTAACATTTCTGCCTAAGGATGGCGCTGCAGTAGGACGACCATGTTTATCCCAACATCTGTCTTCCAAATGACCTATTTTCCCACAATAAGTGCAATGAAATCTCCCCCGACCTCCTCCTGACCCACGACCCATGCCTCTTCCCCTGAATAAACCGCGTCCACGTCCTCCTGAAGCTACTAAGGCAGAGGCATGGATATCACTGGCAGGTGAAGAGAGGGTCACAGCAAGACGACTAAGCCTGTTGTAGGCTTCAGCTAGATCAGGGATTTCTGCTCCAGTCAGCATCTGAGCCTTTGCTACTGCATATTCAAAGGAGAGACCCTGTAGGAATTTCACAACCATAGACTAATCACCATGGGTCTTATAACATGTTAGACTTGGAGGACGTAATGCTTTAAGTCGGTCAGAGACGGACTTAAGGGAAGCGAAGTACTGAGCAAGACTTTGGTCACCTTCTTGCAAATTAAGTAGTTCTTCCTCTACCTGCAATATTTCGCTAATATTCCTGTCATTCGAGTAAGTCTGTTTCAAGAAATCCCACATTTGCTTAGCCGAGGTGTAGTATGCAATAGTTGATGCAATTTGGGGTTGCACACTATTCATGATCAATGACATGACAATATTATTATCTCCCTTCCATGAACTATATTTTCCACTCTTTTCAACAGGTTTGTTTTCTTCTATAACATGCTCCTTTTGATGTCCAATCACAGACATCATAAATACACCACACCAAATCTCATAGTTAGATCCATCTAACTTTACAGTAGAACCATACGAAAATGGATTTCCTCCACTTTTAACTTCATGAGAAAAATCAGATTTACTACTTTCAGCCATCATAAATCTGTCCACAAGAGATCAACCACCAATAGCAAGAGAATATATATATATATATTTCTATTGAAAAAAAAAACTGATCAACAAGAACAGACGTCCCACACGACAACGTTAGATGCGCAACAACAATCAACCTGCTGTCCAACTGTTGACAGCAATACCACAACAAAGAAGACTGCAATCTAAAGACAGAAAAATGCTGCTATCAGCAAGCCCACAACTGAAAACGAATCGCCACTATTTGTATTGTTTGCGCTGACCAACGACTTATCTATTTATGCATCTAATGCTGCTGTACCACAGTTTATCCTTCACAGATCATGAATAACGACAACAAATAAAACCATCAACATAAACTTGCCATAGACGTCATAGATAGTAGTCCTCCACTTGGCTGCGTTGATCATATAACATATCAAATCATAGGCGATTAATCAGCACAGACTCCCACACAGCTGCGATACTATATACACTTCTGAAAATCCACGGCTGGAGTCTATTCATGCATCTCTCCTAGCGTGAATAGACTCCTTCACACTGTTCAGTTGCTGGAAAACAACAACTAGAACAGGCGAGAGGTGAAGGAGAAAGAAACAGAGGAAGTGGAAGAGAGCAAGCCCGAAAGGAGACAGAGGATCGCCGACGGTGTGCGTCACGTCCGCGCGCTAGCTGTGTGCTTCACGTCACCAGATGTATGGACGTCCGCTGTCCGCTTGCCGGCTGTTTGCTCCACGTCTCTAGTCACATTCGTAGCTCTGATACCATGTTGCAACGGAGAAGAAGACAGTGAGAGAGAGAAGCTGCCATGAGATTGAACCAAAAGAACTTGTTATTACGATAGCCCTTATCTCTCTTATAAAAGAGATTAGGGTAGAAAAGGGATTTACAAAATAACTCAATGGGAAATAAGGAAAATATTAAAGAGATCTTATAACTCTTTAATATTACAAGGAACCTCCTAAAACATAAAACTTTTCTTGTTCAACATATTTGTTGTGCTGATTTGCTTTCCCTGATGTTAGTTTTTTCTCTTGACTTCAATGAACAAACTCTACCAATCAAAGTTCCAAGAAATAATTTTTGTGGAGACATTCTCATCTTTAGGGAATTCTATGTTTCATTTGGTGCTACTTTGGCATGTATTTTACTTTGTGTTTGGCCTTTGGAACTGTGTATTTGTTCTAATATATATGTGGCTGCAGGTGAGCCTTATGCACATGTTTTTGCTGTAGCAATCGAGAAAGCTTTGAAGGTGAGTCTGGTGAACATTTATTTGGATCAAGATCACAAAATCTATGTATCTATGCTTCTTATTCGCATAATAAGGATGAATTTATATAGTCTCTACTGAATGACTTCTCATTGTCATGTTTTTAAATGATTTGTTGTTTTTTGACAGTTGGGAAGTTCTTGTGGTTCCAAGTGTCAGCATGTGCACAGTTGTGTGCCTATGACAACGAAGAAGTTTTATGGTTATCATTCATCTGATGAACCATTTATCAAGGTTTACTTGTATCCACATGATATGCAAACAAATCAGTTTTTCAATTCTATGGAGAGCTCTTAAAGTTTTCATTTTTTCCCTCTTAAATGCATGGCTTCTTTATTGCTTGTTTTTCCTTCCTGAAAGAGGAATAACACATTCTATTTGGCTAGGGATAGAACTGTTAAATTACTCTGTGAATACCCTAATCTTCTTCAGATATTATCCCCATGAAATTTCTCGTGTGGCTTCCCTTTTGCTGGTGCACTTTTCTGGAGCTACTCAGTTTTTGTTCTTTGTTCTTTGCAACTTAATTTTGCAGGCTTGTGTCAGTTAAAGTTTTTTAGATCTGTTGACTACCTATTAGATCCTTCTTTTTTGCATTTTATTGTTCTTTATTTTGCATTATTTAAAAATTTTGGCAGTTAATGTGCATTGGTTCTTCTACTATTTCTTTTGTATGCTGGAGGTTCATTTGCCCTTTTTTCTGAGGAGAGAAGGGAAATGTTGTTTGTTCCATATTAGATGGAGTCCTACCATTGTATGGCTACATAATCTTCTTTTTGACGTCAATAAAAAGTTACTAACAAGCAAATTGGATTAGAATGGAGGAACTGAATAATATGTGTTACAATGTTTGTTTAGATTACTACACAAGTTTGTTTTTCTTTGTGCTACAACTCCTCTACCAGGAAACCATCCAAATGTTCATTCGGATCTTGGAGTTTGAATATGTTTTGTTTGGGCAATTATTTCAAGAAGCCATAGTTTTAACATCTCAATGTACTAAAAAATTTTGCAGTATCCTGAGCACACCATTGGGCTCCTTCAAGCCTTTCCAAATAGTTATCTTCCTGCAACACGGGTTACTGTTTAGAGGGTTTTCAGGGATGGAGAACACTTATCGTTTTCATCGATACTCTTACTCTAAAATGATTGGTCAAATTGTTTCTAGAAAGAGAACGTTTGTCCAGTACAATAATATTTTGCTGATATTTCAATTTCTCAAAAGTTGTCTTGCAAGACCAGGACCTTAAAGTTGAGGACCAGTAATAAGGCCAAAGTCAACGACTGGGTCGTTTCAGTAAATGATGCCGTTGTACGTCCGCCTCAAGGCTGGTGTTATCCTCATAGATTTTGTGCTTTTTCTCCTTTAATGGGTTTGAATGAAGATAGTAGTCAAGCTCAATGGTTTATTGATGGGAAAGCAGCATTTGAAGTAATTGCATCATCAATAGAAGGTGCAAAATCAGAGGTATGTACATTGTATGAGATTTGGTTTAGTCTTTCCAGATGTGAACTTATTTATTGCTGATTAGCCTGAAAGGTATGTGCAGATTTTCATAACTGTTTGGTGGCTATGCCCAGAACTATACTTACGCCACCCTTTTAGTGTTCATGACTCCTCTCGACTTGATCTTTTGCTGGAAGAAAAAGCTAAGCAGGGGGTTCAGATATCTAAACCCGGTTCTTGTTGATTCTATGATAGAAACATGGACACAAAAGTCCAGTTTGCTTTAGTAATGCTCCCTCAGTTTATTAGGAGAATTGGTTTAATGATTCTGTCTTATCATTTGCTAAAAATCACCTTTTCTCCATCACAAACTGTAGATTCTACTTATCTACTGGAAACTAAATCGTATGTTTCTTTGGTTTCTGAAAATTCAGCAATATTAATCCACTATCTGGATAATCATGAAAAAGTATGCCAAGTCATTTATATGAAATGGAGCATAGAGATCCCAGTACTTTATTCAAAAAATTTCTTGTTATTTAAATCTAACTGGATAGAGCATGGGGCAAAAACATGCTGAATTTATTTGTATTATACAGATCTATATACTTCTTCTATACACGGAAGTTCCACTTGCATTGAACATCAACAGTGTATATAGTAAGCAACGACTTCTTAGTATTCATGAGAATGTGAACGTTCTGCGTTATCCTGATCTTTTCTCAACTGGCATTTATCTCTAGTACTAACTGTATTTTTTAATGAACTTTCTTTCCTTATTCAACTATGTGATTTTATTACTTCCACTTGGTTTTTGCAATTGGCTTTTGTATAGCCACTTAGATTTTATTTCATGTCTTATAGGTCTCTTCATGAAAAGATTGTCCTTGTGGACTATCAAATTTGCTATTTAGGGGGTTTAGACTTGTGTTTTGGTCGTTATGACAACCCTAAACAGGAAGTTAATGATTTCCCTGCTCTGATATGGCCTAGCAAAGACTATTACACTCCTGAACATTTGTTAACTGGCATTTATCTCGGGTACTAACTGTATCTTTTAATGCTCTTTCTTTCCTTTTCCAACAATGTGATTCTATTACCTCTACTTGGCTTTTGCAATTGACTTCTGTATAGCACACTTAGATTACCTTTCATGTCTTACAGGTCTCATCATGAAAAGATTGTCATTGTGGACTATCAAATTTGCTATTTAGGGGGTTTAGACTTGTGTTTTGGTCGTTATGACAACCCTAAACATGAAGTTAATGATTTCCCTGCTCTGATATGGCCTGGCAAAGTCTATTACAATCCCCAGTAAATACATCTCACTTTTTGAAATAACTCACTTATATATTTCAATTAGCAATGTTCTGTCCTTCTAGATGTCTTTTTAGTTGTTTCTGATGAATTACAGAGAGTCCGAGCCAAACTCTTGGGAAGATACAAAGAAGGATGAATTGGACCATGAAAAATATCCTCGAATGCCATGGCATGATATCCATTGTGCTCTATGGGGACCCCCTTGTCGTGATGTTGCAAAACATTTTGTCCAGCGCTGGAACTATGCCAAAGTTTGATTTCTTCCACATTATTAATTGGCTATCGTAGAAAATGGTTACATTTCTCTCCACTTCAATTGGTCTTTTTTCATGAAAAGCAGACATGAGATAACAAATCATGTGGGATCTTGTTTTGTCCACACAGAGAAACAAAGCCCCAAATGAGAAAGCAATCCCTCTACTCATTCCACAACATCATATGGTTATTCTACATTACATGGGTAAAGATAGTGCCATAGATCTTAAGCCCAAGCAGGGTGAGAATTGTAGACTTAAACAACAATATTCTGCTACCTCCAGGACATCATTTCAAGATGTCCCACTGCTGTTTCCCAAGGAGGCTGATGGAAAGGACCTTGCTATTGGAGACACAAAAGGAATGAACTAAGAATAAGTCCTGATGTCATTGACTAGAGAATGGTATCCAGCTGGAGCCATGCCTTTTCTTATAGGAAGTCGAAGGTTGATCATGGTCTAGATATGCAGATGGAAGGGTTTGTTAATGATCATGGTACCAAACATATTCAAGGAAAGCCGTTTATAGACAGATCTAAACAGCAAAATAATGAGTGGTGGGATACCTAGGAGAGGCTCACATTTGACACTCCCACAAATGAAGCTACACAAGTTGGTCCCTGCTGCTCCTGTTGCTGTCAGGTTAATTTTGCCTTCACCTATCTGTTATATGAATTTTGTTGTTTTTTAAAATTCCCTAGTATATGGTGCACATTTTTACTGCATAATTCTTTCAACTGATGCTATTGGAATTGCAAAGAACAAATTTTTGTTCTGGATTGAAACAAGGGTCTTGCTGAGTCTTTTGCTAATCAACATTCAATCTTAAAGTTTTCTTTTATATCAAGACACATTAGCATGCATATCCCTTCTTGAGGGCTGAAATAATATGGCACCATGAGTGTTATATATAAACCTTTGAAATAATATTCTGTTTTTGCTGTAGCCATCATCACTTCAAACTTGACCTGTTGTTATTTGGTTCTGGATCTAGATCTGACATTAGGCAGTGGTACTTAATCCTAGTAATCTGGCTTGCCTAAGGGAGGGCTGATCTGGATGTGGACTTGGATAGAATAAAAAACTAGTTTCAGTAAATGTTATGTATTTTACATATAAAACTTCTGGATCTTAATTGCACTTTGGGTGAGATTCGTGTCCCTTGCATAAATTTTTGTATTGCACCTAGAACCTTGTAAATGGGATCCTGTATATTCTACTCAATTACCTAAAACCCTATCATTGGACCCTAAATTTGGCTAAGTGAATTTGCCTCCATAATACTTAACATTAGTAATTCTGGACCTGACACCGTAGGGTCATTTTTCATGTTGGACCAAAACCTGACCCATTGACAAGCCTCTCAAGTCTAACTGTAACACTCAAATTTTTGGGTGGGCGGGTCGGGTCCAGACGCAGACCAGAACCTGCTTGCGTGAAAAGCCTGTCGCGCGAGGGGCTCTTCTCTTGCGTCTTCTCCCTCGACTTTCCCTCTTCTCCCTCGTCTCGCTGGGTTGCACATAGCACAGAGAAGAAGAAGGCGGAGGATTGAACAGCGGCGACAGAGGTTAACGGTGACGGCGGCGGCGACGCGTAGGTAAGCCTGTCGGCCTCTCTCTCTTTTCTTTTTCTTCTTTCCCCTTTCACTGCTCTTTGTCGTTCCCCCCACACCCCCCCTGTCCCGACTGTTCTCTGTCGAATCCCCCTCTTTCTCTCATGCTCTTCACTCACAGCTCTCTCCCCATCCCTTCTCTCTCTCTCTCTCTCTCCCGTGCTATGCCCCTTTCTCCGTCACTCCCACACTCTCTCGCCCTCTCTGCTTTATTTCTTCCTCTGCCACTCTCTTGTCTCTCCCCTTTGTCCAAACCCTCTCTCTCAGTCTCTCCTCTCTGTCAGCGCCCTCTCTTAGTCGTTTCAGCCACCCTCACCGCTACCATGGGTTTCTTCTTGCGGCAGACCCCTATCTTAAACTTCATTTTCGCTGATTTCGACTCCTTTGTGGTTGTTGAATGGATTGCAGTTTGGGGACGCTTTCTCCCCCTTTTAACAGTGACTAGAATGCGTTGGTGGTGGCAGCATTGATGGATTTTAGCCCCTTGAGGATCACTCGAAATTGTGAGGTGGCTGTCAGGAGGACTGCAACAGCTAAGACTCTAAATTTGGGGTGAGTAAGGCCTAATCGAGCCTAGATTGTTGAATATTATCTATTAGAGCATGTATAATTATTATTTGAGCATGCTAGACTCATGATTTGATGTTTTGGATTGCATTTTAGCGATGTTGCTATTTTGGAGGAAGTTTATGATTATTTTTTAGAAGAACAAGAATCCACATGTATATCTATCTCTTTAGCATGAGGTGTTGATTTTCAAAGCTATTTGGAAACATGGTAGAGGTTGGATGTGGTTGAGAAGATATAGGACCATTATTGCAACTTGTGGTACATACTTTTGTTGATGGGCGTATTTCAATGTTAGTTGGAGAAGAGCATGTAAGTTGGGTGTATTATTCGGAAGACGATTCAACTAAAGAAAGCTAATGAGAAGTGTGTTAGTGATAGATTGATCGAAGCTTTGAGTTTAGATGTTTGGTCACAACCTCAAAGAGTTGGAAAGAGACCTATTGGAGGGTTTTGTGGGCCGACACTACCCGTCGACACCTTCTTGAGGCAATGACATGCCTCAATGAATATATTTTACACTTGTATAGATTGTAAAGCGAAACTAGTAGAAATCTTATCTTTTGCTTATGTCTGCAGGTCCCGTAGACCGTGGACGTTCCATAGACCTTGAGTGACCAGATTCGAAGCTCGAGGCATTTTGAAGCATTTTGTGGATGCACAACAAGTATGACGGCATTCCAGACTATTCCCTTTCTGGGGCCAACTTCTGAATGTGTGTTCAGGATCGTTGGATCCTGTGATTGTGATGCGATTGAATAGTTGTGATGTGATTGAATGATTGTGATGTGATTGAATGATTGTAATGTAATTGAATGAATGTATATATGAGAATTGAATGTATATGCAATAAGTTTTGTTTTGAAAGTTACTACGCAATTGCATGTGCATGCTAGAATTGATAACTACTTAGGACAGATGAGGTGGGGTATCGAGTCGAGTATCTCATCGACCCTAATTGTGCATTAGAAAGCATCCTAGAATGATAATTGCCTAGCACAACTGTGAGCCAATCACGGATAGAGACTACTCTCCGTGGTTTGGCCAAGTTTTGAAAGACGTGATTGATGTATTTGAATAATGTGAATGTTGTGGTATGTGGTATATGCATTGCCATGGGCAATAATGCAATTGAATGAAATTGAAAGGTAGTTGTACCTGTATTGTATGACGGCTAGCTAAGAATGTTAATCATATGTGTGGCCCTCGAGTGGAGGCAATTGGAGGTGTGAGTGCACTCGTGAAGTGAACTAACCTCATGAGCTAGCCAGTCATTTTGTGAATGTGTAATTATAATGATAATAATAAAAGAATAAGAGATGAGAGGCTAGTGGGATGTAGCTATGTGTTTGGGAGTTGTCACACCTTCGCTATTGGTCTCGCCTGTTCAGAGTGTAGGATGTGCAAGGTCCCAAGGTACTGTTGTGTGATGTGCTTGGAGCGTTGGGCTCCCGCCTTCCCAACCTGGGTCCTAGGGAAGGCTGAGTATCTCTCCTTGGAATTCATACATCCATGGATGAGTGCTCTACCGCTGCAGCGGGAATGGATCCATACTGTTTCGGGCCACCACGGAAGTTGTCTCCCGACTGTAGGCTGCCCGCGGTGTGAACGTGCTTGTGTTTGCACCCACAGGAACTGTCAATTCACTGAAGCTAATGAAAATGAAAGTATATGAGGGGGCGTTTGATACACCGGAAATGCACTGTTCATCGAGAAATAAAATTCAAAATTTTGAAAATTTTTCCATCGTATCAAACAGAGAAAAATTTTTTTGACCGTTGGATGAATTTTTGGAAAAATATTTCCAGAAATATGTTTCCACCCCGAAGGGTGGAAACATATTTCCGGAATCAAAAAAATGCCCGTTGGGCTTGCGTCCCGTGCGAGAGGAAGGAAGATGGGGAAAGAGGAAAGAGGGGACGCCATCAGGTTTTGCCTCTCTCTCGATCTCTGGTTCTTCTTCTTTCGAACGCCATCAGTCTATCGTTTGGCGAAGGGGTTTTGGTTGCTGGGGAGCAGAGATGACGATGGAGAGTATGATCGGCCTCATTAACAGAATACAGAGGGCCTGCACAGTCCTCGGGGACCATGGTGCTGATGGCGTCCTCCCCACCCTCTGGGAGGCCCTCCCATTCATTGCTGTCATTGGTGGTCAGGTGGGTTCATCTCATCTTAATGGCCAGTTTCTGTTACCTTTGCTTCTTCCTGCGGTTTCTTTCATTTATGATGGTCTTCTGGGGTTTTTGGTCTTCGTTGGCTTTGTGGGTTTTAGAGTTCGGGAAAATCTTTGATGCCGGAGAGCATTGTAGGACGGGATTTTCTTTCAAGAGGATCCAGTGAGTTTGCACTTCTTTCTCCTTCTCTCTCTCCCTTTTTCTCGACACATGCACCCATAGAAAATGTTGGTCAAGATGAGATCACTTGTTGGTGGAGGTTTTTTGTTCCTTTTAAAGGGTTATTTTCCACGATCGTCAGGCTTTTTGTTGCTTTATAGGTATCGTTACGAGGAGGCCTCTGGTGCTGCAACTGCATAAGACAGAGGAAGGTCAGCCTGAGTACGAGGAATTCCTTCATTTGCCAAAGAGGAGATTCAATGAATTTGGTATATGCGTTTTCCATTTGCCTGTTGTTTTTCTCATGTTCTACGATGTGCGAGCTCAATTTGTCCGTCTTCAGGTGTAGTGTCCTTCTTGGAAAAAGGATTTATTTGTGGTAGAGGATTTTGGAGCTTATAAACTACGATCTGACAATTAGTGTACCCGCTGCACCAGGAATGGTGGTAGTTCTAGTAAGGGTGGTTCTTTTGTTTGTGAGATTGGCGCAAAATCGAGTTGTGCGGGTAAAGTCTGAATGACTTTTTTTTTTGTTCACAAGTGCAAACATAATCTCATACTTGGACATCAACCTGGCACTTGAGTTTCCAGCTTCAGATTAGACATTTTTTGCAAAGAAGCATGAGATTGTGCTCTTAGTTCATCTGGATAAGGCGTTTTCCATTTTGACATGTTTCCAACAATTCTTCCTGTCTGTGCTCGTGTTATGAGTGGATGAATTTTGTTCCTCCAGTTGTGGCAGCAACATCAAATTTGTAAATCTCTGCAGAGGTCCAAAATAATAGAAATTTATGGATGCTTCTGGATACATCCATTTAATAATTTGTGTACTGATGTATGATTGTATGTCATGTGCAAAATATTCTGGTTTGAGTCCTGTTGCACAAATAAATTCTTCAAGTTTATGATAAGCTTATAGTTCTCGAACTTTGCTTATCTTCATTACGATTTTCTGAGTTCAGAAGTCATTTTTTCTTGCGTTATTTGGTATGATTCCCTCTCAAAAGTGTATTGGTTGTTTCTGATGCCCATTCCATTGGGTTGCGTAGCTTCTGTGCGCAAGGAAATTGAAGATGAAACTGATAGAATGACTGGAAGAAATAAAATGATTTCTCCTGTTCCCATCCATCTTAGTATTTACTCCCCAAATGGTACGTGACAGTATTCCTAACCATTGGTTTGTAGTGCAGGAATGATCTACTACACTGTTAGGAGTACCCTAGAGAACATATCTTATTGCATGTTGGAGTACCCTAGGACTAACGAGACAAACATAATTGATCAGAATGCATAGTTGATAGATTCCAACTCAGCCTGTACTGCTTGTTGTTGGAAACCTGAAAAAGTCTATGAACAAGAGCACAAGGTAGTAATTAACATTATGTGCATCCCTTTTCTGAATTGGTGCATCTAGTTACTGATGTTTGATTGGAAATGATGTTGTTGCAGGGATATGGCTATTAGCTTGGCTACCTTTGGTTGAATGATGTTGTTGCAGGGATATGGCTATT
Organism: Nymphaea thermarum; assembly: GCA_011799765.1. Taxonomy (NCBI): domain Eukaryota; kingdom Viridiplantae; phylum Streptophyta; class Magnoliopsida; order Nymphaeales; family Nymphaeaceae; genus Nymphaea; species Nymphaea thermarum. The sequence continues at coordinate 26,631 of JAANDH010001119.1, forward strand.
ATCTTGGCTACCTTTGGTTGAACAATGAGATTGTTAGGGACGCGCTTCACATTCGAAAGGTATAATTGCCTCACCCAGGATGAAGATGTGTAATTTTGATTTCCTTCTCAAATGCAGTTGCATAAAATGAGTACAGTTAGGAAGTTTATGAGTTCTCACAATCCTACAGTATCCTTTCGTAGAATTTCAAATGTGAATCAAGTTGTAGGTTCAGGTCTTTTCTAGTAGATTTGCTCATTGTTCTTAATATGTGCTCAGGATACATACAGTAGGAGAATGGGTGAGGTGCAACACTGCAGTTAATTACAGAAAAGAAGTGGCCAGCACCATCTTGTATCATCACAATCTCACAACTAGAGGCTACCCAACACTTATTTACAGGTTGGTTCACTCTATATTCATTTATTCCTGCAAAATAAATATGTAAACAAGCATTACAGAATAGCTCTATGCTTCTCTGTGCTCTTTGGAAAAGAAACAGGAAGTCTTTTTTGCTTCTGTTGGAAATCAAACTCTGGAATTTTTGTTGGTGCTGATCAATGTTTTGTGTGCATGCAGTGGTGATCATGATAGTTTGATTCCCAATTATTCTGTTGTTAATCCTTGGTGTGGTTATTTATCTAATTTTTATAAATCTGGAAAAATGTTTCCTTATTATCAAACTAAGAATTAAATTTTCTGGAAATCTGGAAATAAATTTCTGTACCATCAAACTTAGAAATATATAATTGGAAATATATTTCCAACAAATCAAACACACCCCAAAATTGGAATCGGAAAGATTTTTCCCATTCCATTTTTCCATTTCCTAAATTTCTAGAAATATATTTCCAGAAATATATTTCCAGGCCATCAAACGGCCCCTGAATGAAATGTATATGAATGATGTGCGTGTGAATAAAATGAATGAGAAAGATATGTTTATGCTTGCATGTGAATTGGAATTGTGTTATCGTGGCCTTTACATGTCGTGGTATATGTGAGAGGCCATCTTGGCAAATGATGTGATTTTGCCCTATCACGACATGATGATCATTTGTTTATATGATTATGATTATCTCATATTTGAGCTCTACCTAAGAGGGTTACGGATTTTCCTGACTTGTTGCCATACTGCGAAGGCTAAGCCTTCAGTTGTTTCCTTTTTCAGGTTTTGGCGAATCAGGGGCAGCAGGTTGATCAGATGACTTCACTCACACCCTACTGGGGAGGTTTTGGGTCTTTTGTAGTGCTGGCGTGTCATGTTTTGGTCTCTTTGATGTCTTATTTTTGTTAGGCATCAAAGTTGTGGTTTGGGGCATTTTTGTCATACACATAGATGTTATTTTGTATTAATTGAAATTGTTATATAAATGACATTTTTCCCCATTGTTTCTTATTTCAACACTCCCCCTCAAGCTGGAGCATACATATTAAGCATGCTCAGCTTGTTACAACATTTAGAGAAATCACCAATAGGGAGAGCTTTGGTGAAGACATCTGCAACTTGGTCTTCTGAAGGGACATGAATAGTGGCAATGGTTCCTCCTTGAACGAGATCCCGTATGTAATGACAGTCAACCTCAATATGTTTAAATCTCTCACGGAAAACTGGATTATTAGCAATGTATGTGGCTGCATGATTATCACAATACATCTTCATGGGAAGTGGAATCGACACACTTAGGCTAGATAGCATGGATCTAACTCAAGTCATTTCTGTTGCAGTTTGAGCCATAGCTCTATATTCAAATTCTACACTAGATCTTAACACCACGCCTTGTTTTTTACTTCTCCATGATATGAGGTTGCCTCCCACAAATACACAAAATCCTGTGGTAGATTTTCTGTCCTTGAATGAGCCAGCATAGTCAGCATCACTATAGGCTTCCACTTCTAGAGTCTTGCCTTTTGTGAACAAAAGGCCTTTGTCAGGAGACGATTTCAGATATTTAACCACCATCAAAGCAGCATCCCAATGAACTTTCCTTGGTTTTTCCATAAATTGACTTAGCTTCCCCACTGCAAAACTAATGCCTGGTCTTGTCACAGTAACATAGAGTAGTTTTCCAATAAGGGATCTATAAGATCTAAAATCCACTAATTCTGTTTGGTCATCATGAAGGTGTATACGTGGATTCATAGGCAAATTAGCCGCTTTAGCTCCTAGCATCCCTATGTCCTGCAATAAATCAAGAACATACTTCCGTTGAGAGAGAACAACACCCTCCCTATTGCGAGCAACTTCTATTCCCAATAAGTATCGAAGTGGACCAAGATCTTTCGTCACAAAGTGTTTTTGAAGAAACAGTTTGGCATCAGAAATTTCTTGATCAGAGTCACCTGTTAGGATAATATCATCAACATAAACCACGAGAATGGTTATACCTCTGGAAGTCTTCTTGATAAATAGAGAATGATCAAGAGGAGATCTCACAAAGCCATACTTTGAGACTACCTCGAAAAACTTGTGAAACCACGCACGAGGACTCTACTTGAGTCCATAAATAGCTTTCTTCAACTTGCACACTTTGCCACACTCCCCATGTCGTTCAAATCCTGGTGATTGTTGCATATAGACAGTCTCATCGAGATCACTGTACAAAAAGGCATTTTTGACATCCAGTTGATAAATGTGCCAGTCATGGTGGACAGCCACAGAAATGATAAGACGAATGGTTCCCAACCGAGCAACTGGAGAGAAGGTCTCAAAGAAATCCACACCGTAGGTCTGCGTGTAGCCCTTAGCAACCAACTGAGCTTTGTATCGTTCCATAGAACCATCAGAATTATATTTCACTATGAATACCCACTTTGAGCCAACAATATCACAACGAGGAGGAGGATCAACAAGTTCCCAAGTGCCTCTCTGCACTAAGGCATCCATCTCATCTTGCATAGCCCGTCTCCATTGGGTGTCTAATAAAGCCTACTGGTGACACGTGGGAACTGTATGAGCAGCCAGAGCTTGAATGAACTGTTGCATATTTTTACCAACACCATCAGTAGACACAAAATGAGATGTAGGATGTAAAGTACATTGTCGCCTGCCTTTGCGGAGAGCAATAGGTAAGTCTTGACAGGGATCAGAATGACTAGGGCTATGCACTTCAGATGTACTTACCTCCTGAGAAACCGTTGGCGAAGGACTTTGAGAAGGGTCCTGTCGACGTGTGTAGACCAGCGGAGGATCATGAAACTTGAACATAAACCATAGTCAAATGTAACACGACAGTGTAAGTCATTAATCAATTGTCCAACTGATAACAAATTTGTTGGGAACTTAGGAGCATATAAGACATTAGAAATAGTCATAGACTGAGAAATCTTGATATCACCATAACCCAGAATAGGTGACCATCTACCATCTGCAAGTTTCACATGACGTGCCTGAGGCAACATGTGTAGCACAATAAACATAGACGGTTTACTACAAAAGTGGCTCGATGCTCTGGAATCAATAATCCAAGTAGTACCTGTATCATGTGGGACACTATCAACATACATAGCACTGTCTATCATGACTGTAGAGGCCGACGGCTGGGAAGATCTGAGTGCTAGGAAGTCCTCATACTCAGACTTGTTGATGCTCACTGTCACTGTCTCAGAGTGAGAAGGAGATAAAGACCCATCTACAACTGATGAAGCTGCTTGAACAGACCCAATAGGAGATGGTAAAGAATTCTTGCCCTGCTTAGATGCAACATTTCTTCCTAGTGATGCACCGAAAGGATGACATTGTTTATCCCAACATCTGTCTTCTAAATGTCCTATTTTACCACAATAGGTGTACTGAAATCTTTCCCTACCTCCTCCTGACCCACGACCAATGCCTCTCCACCTGAATGAACCGCGTCCATGACCTCCTGAGGCTACCAAGGCCGAAGCCTGTAAGTCACTAGAGGGCTGAGAAAGAGTCACAGCAAGACGACTGAGTCTGTTGTAGGCGTCGGCTAGGTCAGGGATTTCTGCTCCAGTCAACATCTGAGCCTTTGCTACAGCATATTCAGGGGAGAGACCCTGTGAAAACTTCGCAACCATAGACTGTTCACCAAGAGTTTTATGACATGTCGGACATGAGGGAAGCGAAGTACTGAGCAAGACTTTGATCACCCTGTTGCAAATTAAGTAATTCCTCCTCCACCTGCAATATTTTGCTAACATTCTTGTCATTTGAGTAAGTTTGTTTCAAGAAATCCCACATTTTTTTGGCCGAGGTATAGTATGCAATAGTTGATGTGATTTGTGGTTGCACACTATTCAAGATCCATGACATGACAATATTATTATCTCCCTTCCATGAAGCATATTTTCCACTCTTTTCCACAGACTCATTTTCTTCTATAACATGCTCCTTCTCATGTCCAATCACTGACATCATAAACACACGAGACCAAATCTCATAGTTAGATCCATCTAATTTTACCGTAGAACCATAAGAGAATGGGTTTCCTCCACGTTTAACCTCATGAGAAAAATCAGTCCTGAGATTTTCAGCCATTGCAAATCTATCCACAAGGGATCAACCACCACAGGCAAGAGAAATTATATATATATATATATATATATATATATATATATATATATATATATATATATATATATATATATATATATATATATATATATATATATATATATATATTGAAAGAGAGACTGATTAGCAAGACCAAGCTTCCCACACAGCCACGTTAGATGCACAAGTGCAAGCAAACCGCTGCCCAACTGTTGACAGCAACCCACGGCCAAGAAAAAAACAGCAATCTGAAAAAAACTGGTCGCAGGCAGCTTCAAGGCAGAACATGGCTGAATCTTCTAAAATCCGCCAAAATTCATCCAGAGCTCGGATTGAGCTGAATTTTGAACTGAAGCTTTCTGGGATGATTATGTACAGATGCTCAAAAGATGAGAGGCAAATGTCCACCCTAAGGGCCACTCATTGTCAAGGAAAGGAGCTGGACTGTCGCCTGTCACAGGCTGTTTCAGAACAGGGCAGGGCAGCTCCTCCTCATGATCTCAACAAGAAACAAGCAAATCCAGTCTTAACCAACCAACAACTTGTCTATTTATGTATCTAACGCAGCTGTACCACGCATTAATTTTCACACATCATGGATAACGACATCAGTCTGCGCAGCTAAGAGGCGACATTGTGGAAGGCCTTGTTGCTCGCTCCCTTGACTGTAATTTCTTTTGCAAGGTGGGTTAACCCTAAGAGTGGCTCAGTGGCAGAAATTGAGTTCTTATTATTATTGGAGTTTCAAATAGTTTCCTAGAACATAGATGTTTTGTCGCCACTAATCTGACTTGTGGTTGGTGGTGGCAGGAGGTTTGACCCTACGGCAGTGAATGCACCCAATAGGTCTACGGGTGGTTGCATCTCTGCCCTGTCATCCTGGTGTTTTTCTTGGCCTTGTTGCTGCCAAGTTATGAATATGTCTTCAGAAGACACTCGAGTGCTCATGTGGTGAATCCTTCCCTCAAGCAAAACCCTAATCTGTCGTTGTCCTAACAATATCATCTGCAACTTCTCGTCCACTTGGTCCAACTTCTGATTGATCCTTGCGATGGTACTCTCCACCTGTTCCAATCGACCAGCCATGATCTGTCGACCTGAACCCCTTCCATCGAGTTGCTCCACGGCTGCCATGGCATCCCGAGCGGTAACTCTCTCTGCCTCCCTCTAGCTCTGATACCTTGTTAGCCACCGTTTGCTAACTTCCACTTGCTATAAAAAATACTCACCCAAACACACTGCCCTAATCCAGTTAGAGCAACCCTCACCAGAGGAAATGCTCTCATACATCGATAACCCCCTTGCGCGCTGCCAATTCCGTTATTTAAAGCCATTTTTCTGGGTCAGCCCAGTAGACCCGATTCTAGAACCGAAACCTGGACACTAACAAAATGCTTAAATGCAAACTGTTGCAGTCAAAAGCAATTAACTATAGAACCAAGCTTAAACTTAAAACCAATGAAATTGATGGCATATATATATATGTTAATATATACTACCATATATAGAAAAATATTTTACATCCTTATATAATACATATATTATGTTATGATATGTTTACAAAATTATATATATGTTAGATATATTCGTACGTATATATATATATATATATAAGGAACATATATGTATTATAAATTTGTTACATATATAATTATAAAATATATGTATATTGTGAACATGTATATATGGAGTATATACGTAATAACATATAATCTTGTATATATTATTACAGTATACAAGTTGTGATTTATAGGTACATTAAATAAATGTATATATATATATATATATATATATATATATATATATATATATATATATATATATATATATATATATATATATATATATATATATATATATATATATATATATATGTTATGTACATATACATAAAATAATATGTATACTTAATTTTATATAAAATATATGTATGATACATATATATATATTGTAATATGTAATGTGTGTGTGTGTGTGTGTATATCTATATATATATATAACATTTAAGACAATATGTACTATTATGTATGTCTACATATTATAATGCTACAACACATATAATGCATAAATTATATAAATATATTATACATATTTTATCCCTTAGGTCATTATCTATTATACAGGAAGTCAAGAAGCTAATAAAGATGTCAACAGCCCACCTGAAAAGACCATTGAATTAAAAAAAGGTCTAGTACACCTACACCTATAGGCAGCTTGCTAACTACATCATATGAATCATTTTCTTCTCAGCATGAGACATGCCTTACTGCTATCTCATTTTATCCTATGAGTCTTAGCATGAACTTGCCTGGGTAATAATAAATAATATGACGAGTCATAGACTATTCAAAAACTTGTACGTATAATATATTTTATTGTAACATACTATATGTACATTGGTACAATGTATTACATATATAATATACACATTACATACATATAGAAGCAGAGGGACCTGTGATTCTTCTACCTTTGCAGCCAAAGAGAGACAAGCCACAGCAGCCAACTGCGTCATCCATGGTTTCTCTCTCTGCCAGAAAAGAAAACAAAGAGAAGAACCACTGGTGCCAAAGTTCAGATATACAACAACGGTAAAATTTGGAGAAAAGAACAAAAGATGGGTTCTTTCTTTACAAACCTGGAAGTGAAAACTAGAAAGAAAACAATCCAGAAAATTGACAGAGAGCGCAGCAGTTTGTGCTGTAAAATTATAATGGACATTCACAGAAAGGATCCATTCAACAGCCTCTCTTCTAGCACCGGCCAGAACAGGGTCAGTTCTTAAGGACTCAAGGTAGTCCCGGCCAAGCTTTTTCTGGGCTTTCTCCTTTGTTGACAGGGAAACCAACTCATGGTGTTCCGAGAAGAGATGCTCGTCCACCAATGTGCAGGAGAGATTGTGTAGAGGAGGAGGAAGAGAAGGGGCATGGCTGCTATAAGAGAAATTCTTTTCTTGGTAGTCCTCCTCCTCATCCCAACCATCCTCTGCACAGTAAAGATTGAGCTGAGCCAAGATCCTTTGGGTAGAGGAGAAAGCTTGTTTTCATGGCATTTTTTGCTTCTCCTTTTATCTCAATAGCTCCCTCTCCGCAGCTGAAGAAGGCATTAAATAACAACACACAAAAAGAACGGAAGAAAAGTCAGCACTCTGAACCATGCAAAGGGAAAAAAAGAAAACAAGTTTTATTTGGTCTTAGAAGGAGCTTTAACTGCCCAATTGTTAAACCTCTTTTATCCTTTACGACTTCATTACACGAACCGCATGAACATCAAAACAAACAATTCGAGTACCCGAGAGGGAGAAGGAGATGGCCAGATGGGACGAGTGATCCTTTCCCGCCACCCGCCACCCGATCCCTTGCGCAGATGTCTCGAGAAATATAATTAGAGGCAGAGACGATTGATATGCCGATCAGAGTGCAAGGACGAGCCTCCCTTTTCCTCTCATAAGGCAGCTGCAAATAAATCAGCATGATGCATGCCCAAAAAAGTTAAACATGAAAAACTATTATGTTTTTTTCTAATTGAATGATTACAATTTAAGTAAAGCCAAAAAGTAAAACATGAAAAACTATTCAGCTCTTGTTTACATGACAGACTATTCTAAGATATAGAACACAAAATCGCAACCATATGACTCAACCAACAAAAAACTTGTCCAATTGATTGAAAAAGAAATAGCTGTATTATGAACAACATGCATGCAATATTAATAATGAACCACAATGCAGCCTCAGCTGCGATCATATAAGTTATTAAAGGAACCTTCTAGGTCAGATTTCTAACAATCGCTTGGTATGCAGACAAGGGAAAGAAATCAAGAATCATGTAACAGAGAAATATGCATACCCTGACCTTCTCCATCCAATTTCATC
>JAANDH010001119.1:43810-73633 GCA_011799765.1 Nymphaea thermarum
GTTATGGATATTATAACAAGTGAAACATATTAGATTAACTAAAAGGGATCATATGAATGAGTTGAATCTCATTCATTTTCATACAAACATGTGATTTAAATCCACAAAATCATTCAATGTGAATGTAACAACAAGTTAACCACATTCAATAAAATATGTGTGATCAAATGAATGAATTAAATCCCTCTCGTATTGATACGAACTTAAGATTTCAATCTCTTAGATCTATCGTTAGAGATGTAACTCCAAGTTCAACTCATTGGATTTGTTTCAAGGGATCAAACAAATGAATTGGTCTCATTTGTATGTACATCAACTAGTGATTTTAATCGTTCAAATCACTCATTATAGACATTATAACAAGTTAAACATATTATATTAACAATTAGGGATCATATGAATAAGTTGAATCTCATTCATTTTCATACAAACTTGTGATTTCAATCCCCTAAATCATTGAATGTGAATATAACAACAAGTTAACCACATTCAATTAAATATGTGTGATCAAGGGAATCACTTAAATCCCACTCGTATTGATAGGAACTTGTGATTGCAATCCTTTAAATCATTCACTATAGATGTAATAAAAAGTTAAACTCATTGGATTAGATGCAAGGGATCAAACAAAAGCACTGGTCTCATTTGTATCCATATAAACTAGAGATTTTGATAATTTAAATCATTTGTTATGGACATTATAATAAGTGCAACGTATTAGATTAACTAAGAGGGATCATATGAATGAGTTGAATCTCAATCATTTTATTACAAACTTGTGATTTAAATCTACAAAATCATTTAATGTGAATGTAACAACAAGTTAACCACATTCAATAAAATATGTGTGATCAAATGAATCAATTAAATATCTCTCGTATTGATACAAACTTGGGATTTCAATCTCATAGATCGTTCGTTAGAGATGTAACCACAAGTTCAACTCATTGGATTAGTTTCAAGGGATCAAACGAATGCATTGGTCTCATTTGTTTCTACAAAAACTAGTGATTTTAATCGTTTAAATTATTCATTAGAGCATTATAACAAGTTAAATATATTAGATTAACAATAAGGGATCATATGAATAAGTTGAATCTCATTCATTTTCAAACAAACTTGTGATTTCAATCCACTAAATCATTTAATGTGAATATAACAACAAGTTAACCACGTTCAGTTAAATATGTGTGATCAAATCAATCAATTAAATGCCTCTTGTATTGATACGAACTTGGGATTTAAATCTCTTAGATCGTTCGTTAGAGATGTAACTACAAGTTCAACTCATTGGATTAGTTTCAAGGGATCAAACGAATGTATTGGTCTCATTTGTTTCTACATAAACTAGAGATTTTAATCATTTAAATCATTCATTATAGACATTATAACAAGTTAAACATATCAGATTAACAATAAGGGATCATATGGATAAATTGAATCTCATTCATTTTCATACAAACTTGTGATTACAACAACTTAACCACGTTCAATTAAATATGTGTGATCAAATGAATCAATTAAATCTCTCTCGTATTGATACAAACTTGGGATTTCAATCTCCTAGATCGTTTGTTAGAGATGTAACCACAAGTTCAACTCATTGGATTAGTTTCAAGGGATCAAAAGAATGCATTGGTCTCATTTGTTTCTACATAAACTAGTGATTTTAATCGTTTAAATCATTCATTATAGACATTATAACAAGTTAAACATATTAGATTAACAATAGGGGATCATATGAATAAGTTGAATCTCATTCATTTTCATACAAACTTGTGATTTCAATCCACTAAATCATTGAATGTGAATATAACAACAAGTTAACCACGTTCAGTTAAATATGTGTGATCAAATCAATCAATTAAATGCCTCTTGTATTGATACGAACTTGGGATTTAAATCTCTTAGATCGTTCGTTAGAGATGTAACTACAAGTTCAACTCATTGGATTAGTTTCAAGGGATCAAACGAATGTATTGGTCTCATTTGTTTCTACATAAACTAGAGATTTTAATCATTTAAATCATTCATTATAGACATTATAACAAGTTAAACAGATCAGATTAACAATAAGGGATCATATGGATAAATTGAATCTCATTCATTTTCATACAAACTTGTGATTACAATCCACTAAAAGATTGAATGTAAATATAACAACAAGTTAACCATGTTCAATTAAATATATGTGATCAAATGAATCAATTAAATCCCTCTCGTATTGATACGAACTTGTAATTTCAATCTCTTAGATCATTCGTTAGGGATGTAACTACAAGTTTGACTCATTCGATTAGATATAAGGGATCAAACAAATGCGTTGGTCCCATTTCTACCAATGTAAACTATAGATTTTGATCATTTAAATCATTCGTTATGGACATTATAACAAGTGAAACATATTAGATTAACTAAAAGGGATCATATAAGTAAGATGAATCACATTCATTTTAATACAAACTTGTGATTTCAATCATTTTAATAATTCATTATAGATGTAATAACAAGTGAGACACATTATGTTAAATATAAGTGAGCAATGAATCACTTGAATCTCATTTATTTTCTTTGAAAGTTGTGATTTCAATCCACTAAATCATTCAATATAGATGTAACAACAAGTTAAGAACATTCAATTAGATATGTGTGATCAAGAGAATCACTTAAATCATTCGTTATGGACATTAAAACAAGTGAAGCATATTAGATTAACTAAAAGGGACCATATAATTGAGATGAATCACATTCATTTTAATACAAACTTGTGATTTCAATCATTTAAATCATTCATTATAAATGTAATAACAAGGAAGACACATTAGATTAAATATAAGTGAGCAATGAATCACTTGAATCTCATTCATTTTCTTTTAAAGTTGTGATTTCAATCCACTAAATCATTTAATATAAATGTAACAACAAGTTAAGAACATTCAATTAGATATGTGTGATCAAGAGAATCACTTAAATCTCACTCCTATTGATAGGAACTTGTGATTTGAATCCTTTAAATCATTCACTATAGATGTAATAAGAAGTTAAACTCGTTGGATTAGATACAAGGGATCAAACAAATGCAGTGGTCTCATTTGTTTTCATATAAACTAGAGATTTTGATAATTTAAATTATTCGTTATGGATATTATAACAAGTGAAACATATTAGATTAACTAAAAGGGATCATATGAATGAGTTGAATATCATTCATTTTCATACAAACATGTGATTTAAATCCACAAAATCATTCAATGTGAATGTAACAACAAGTTAACCACATTTAATAAAATATGTGTGATCAAATGAATCGATTAAATCCCTCTCGTATTGATACAAACTTGGGATTTCAATCTCTTAGATCTATCGTTAGAGATGTAACTCCAAGTTCAACTCATTGGATTTGTTTCAAGGGATCAAACGAATGAATTGGCCTCATTTGTATCTACATAAACTAGTAATTTTAATCGTTCAATTCACTCATTATAGACATTATAACAAGTTAAACATATTAGATTAACAATTAGGGATCATATGAATAAGTTGAATCTCATTCATTTTCTTACAAACTTGTGATTTCAATACACTAAATCGTTGAATGTGAATATAACAACAAGTTACCCACGTTCAATTAAATATGTGTGATCAAGGGAATCAATTAAATCCCTCTCGTATTGATACGAACTTGTAATTTCAATCTCTTAGATCATTCATTAGGGATGTAAGTAGAAGTTCGACTCATTGGATTAGATATAAGGGATCAAACAAATGGGTTTGTCCCATTTCTGCCATTGTAAACTAGAGATTTTGATCATTTAAATCATTCGTTATGGATATTATAACAAGTGAAATATATTAGATTAATTAAAAGGGATCATATGAATGAGATGAATCACATTCAATTGAATATAAACTTGTGATTTCAATCATTTAAATCATTCATTATAGATCTAATAACAAGTGAGACACATTAGATGAAATATAAGTGAGTAATGAATCACTTGAATGTCATTCATTTTCTTTTAAAGTTGTGATTTCAATCCACTAAATCATTCAATATAGATCTAACAACAAGTTAAGAACATTCAATTATGTATGTGTGATCAAGAGAATCACTTCAATCTCACTCGTATTGATAGGAACTTGTCATTTGAATCCTTTAGTATAACTAAAAGGGATCTTGTGAATGAGTTGAATCTGATTCATTTTCGTACAAACTTGTGATTAAAATCCACAAAATCATTCAATGTGAATGTAACAACAAGTTAACCACATTCAATAAATTATGTGTGATCAAATGAATCTATTAAATCTCTTTCGTATTGATACGAACTTGGGATTTCATTCTCTTAGATCATTCGTTAGAGATGTAACTCCAAGTTCAACTCATTGAATTAGTTTCAAGGGATCAAACGAATGCATTGGTCTCATTTGTATCTACATAAACTAGTGATTTTAATCGTTCAAATCATTCATTATAGACAATATAACAAGTTAAACATATTAGATTAATAATAAGGGATCATATGAATAAGTTGAATCTCATTCATTTTCATACAAACTTGTGATTTCAATTCCCTAAATCATTGAATGTGAATATAACAACAAGTTTACCATGTTCAATTAAATATGTGCGATCAAATGAATGAATTAAATCCCTCTCATATAGATACGAACTTGGGATTTCAATCTCTTAGATCATTCGTTAGGGATGTAACTACAAGTTCAACTCATTGGATTAGATATACGGGATCAAACAAATGCGTTGGTCTCATTTCTACCCATGTAAACTAGAGATTTTGATAATTTAAATCATACGTTATGGACATTATAACAAGTGAAACATATTAGATTAACTAAAAGAGATCATATAAATGAGATGTATCACATTCATTTTAATACAAACTTGTGATTTCAATCATTTAAGTCATTCATTATAGATGTAATAATAAACACATCAGATTAAATATAAGTGAGCAATGAATCACTTGAATCTCATTTATTTTCTTTTAAAGTTGTGATTTCAATCCCCAAAATCATTCAATATAGATGTAACAACAAGTTAAGAACATTCAATTAGATATGTGTGATCAAGAGAATCACTTAAATCCCACTCATATTGATAGGAACTTGTGATTTCAATCCCTTAAATCATTCACTATAGATGTAATGATAAGTTAAACTCATTGGATTAGATAAAAAGGATCAAATAAATGTATTGGTCTCATTTGTATCCATATAACAATTGAAACATATTATAACAAGTGAAACATATTAGATTAACTAAAAGAGATCGTATGAATGAGTTGAATCTCATTCATTTTCATACAAACTTGTGATTTAAATCCACAAAATCATTCAATGTGAATTTTATAACTAGTTAGCCACATTCAATAAAATATGTGTGATAAAATGAGTCAATTAAATCCCTCTCTTATTGATACGAACTTGGGATTTCAATCTCTTAGATCGTTAGTTGGAGATGTAACGACAAGTTCAACTCATTGGATTAGTTTTAAGGGATCAAACGAATGCGTTAGTCTCATTTGTATCTACATAAACTAGTGATTTTAATCATTTAAATCATTCATTATAGACATTATAACATGTCAAACATATTAGATTAACAATAAGGGATCATATGAATAAATTGAATCTCATTCATTTTCATAAAAACATGTGATTTCAATACACTAAATCGTTGAATGTGAATATAACAACAAGTTAACCACGTTCAATTAAATATGTGTGATCAAATGAATCAATTAAATCCCTCTCGTATTGAGACGAACTTGTAATTTCAAACTCTTAGATCATTCGTTAGGGATGTAACTACAAGTTCAATTCATTGGATTAGATTTAAGGGATCAAACAAATGCATTGGTCCCATTTCTACCCATGTAAACTAGAGATTTTGGTCATTTAAATAATTCCTTATGGACTTTATAAAAAGTGAAACATATTAGATTAACTAAAAGGGATCATATGAATGAGATGTATCACATTCATTTTAGTACAAACTTGTGATTTCAATAATTTAAATCATTCATTATAGATGTAATGACATGTGAGACACATTAGATTAAATGTAAGTGAGCAATGAATCACTTGAATCTCATTCATTTTCTTTTAAGGTTGTGATTTCAATCCACTAAATCATTCAATATAGATGTAACAACAAGTTAAGAACATTCAATTATATATGTGTGATCAAGAGAATCACTTAAATCCCACTCGCATCGATAGGAACTTGTGATTTCAATCCCTTAAATCATTCCTTATAGATGAAATAAGAAGTTAAACTCATTGGATTTGTTTCTAGGGATCAAACGAATGCATTGGTCTCATTTGTATCTACATAAACTAGTGATTTTAATCGTTTAAATCATTCATTATAGACATTTTAACAAGTTAAACATATTGGATTGACAATAAGGGATCATATGAATAAGTTGAATCTCATTGATTTTCATACAAACTTGTGACTTCAATCCACCAAATCATTGAATGTGAATATAACAACAAGTTAAGCACGTTCAATTAAATATGTGTGATCAAATGAATCAATTAAATCTCTCTCGTATTGATACGAACTTGTAATTTCATTCTCTTAGATCATTCGTTAGGGATGTAACTACAAGTTAGGGATGTAACAAATGCGTTTGTCTCATTTGTACACTTGTAAACTAGAGAATTTGATCATTTAAATAATTCGTTATGGACATTATAACAAGTGAAACATATTAGATTAACTAAAAGGGATCATATGAATGAGATGAATCACATTCATTTTCATACAAACTTATGATTTCAATCATTTAAATCATTTAATATAGATGTAATAACAAGTGAGACACATTAGATTAAAATAGTGATTTTAATCCTTTAAATCATTCATTATAGACATTATAACAAGTTAAACATATTACATTGACAATAAGGGATCATATGAATAAGTTGAATCTCATTCATTTTTATACAAACTTGTGATTTCAATACACTAAATCATTGAATGTGAATATTACAACAAGTTAACCACGTTCAATTAAATATGTGTGATCAAATGAATCAATTAAATCCCTCTCGTATTGATACGAACTTGGGATTTCAATCTCTTAGATCATTCGTTAGAGATGTAACTACAAGTTCAACTCATTGGATTAGTTTCAAGGGATCAAACAAATGCGTTAGCCTCATTTGTATCTACATAAACTAGTGATTGTAATCGTTCAAATCATTCATTATAGACATTATAACAAGTTAAACATATTAGATTAACGATAAGGGAACATATGAATAGGTTGAATCTCAATCATTTTTATACAGACTTGTGATTTCAATCCACTAAATCATTGAATGTGAATGTAACAACAAGTTAACCACGTTCAATTAAATATGTGTGATCAAATGAATCAATTAAATCCATCTCGTATTGATACGAACTTGTAACTTCAATCTCTTAGATCATTCGTTGGGGAAGTAGCTACAAGTTCAACTCATTGGATTAGATATAAGGTACCAAACAAATGCGTGGTCCCATTTCTACCAACATAAATGAGACATTTTGATCATGTAAATCATTCGTTATAAACATTATAACAAGTGAAACATATTAGATTATCTAAAAGAGATCATATGAATGAGAGGAATCACATTCATTTTCATACAAATTTGTGATTTCAATCATTTCAATCATTCATTATAGATGTAATAACAAGTGAGACACATTATATTAAATATAAGTGAGCAATGAATCACTTGAATCTCATTCATTTTCTTTTAAACTTGTGATTTCAATCCACTAAATCATTCTATATGGATGTAACCACAAGTTAAGAACATTCAATTAAATATGTGTGATCAAGAGAATCACTTAAATCCCACACGTACTGATAGGAACTTGTGATTTCAATCCCTTAAATCGTTCACTATGGATGTAACAAGAAGTTCAACTCTTTGGATTAGATACAAGGGATCTAACAATTGCATTGGTCTCATTTTTATCCATATAAACTACTTATTTTAATCATTTAAATCATTTATTTAAATCATTTAAGACATCTGTATCCATATAAACTAGAGATTTTGATAATTTAAATCATTTGTTATGGACATTATAACAAGTGAAACAAATTAGATTAACTAAGAGGGATCATATGAATGAGTTGAATCTCATTTATTTTCTTACAAACTTGTGATCTAAATCCACAAAATAATTTAATGTGAATGTAACAACAAGTTAACCACATTCAATAAAATATGTGTGATCAAATGAATCAATTAAATCTCTCTCGTATTGATACGAACTTGGGATTTCAATCTCATAGATCGTTCGTTAGAGATGTAACCACAAGTTCAACTCATTGGATTAGTTTCAAGGGATCAAACGGATGCCTTGGTCTCATTTGTTTCTACATAAACTTGTGATTTTAATCGTTTAATTCATTCATTATAGACATTATAACAAGTTAAACATATTAGATTAACAATAAAGGATCATATGAATAAGTTGAATCTCATTCATTTTTATACAAACTTGTGATCTCAATCCCCTAAATCATTGAATGTGAATATAACAACAAGTTCACCACGTTCAATTAAATATTTGTTATCAAGAGAATCACTTAAATCCCACTCGTATTGATAGGAACTTGTGATTTCAATCCCTTAAATCATTCACTATAGATGTAATAAGAAGTTAAACACGTTGGATTAGATACAAGCGATCAAACAAATGCATTGGTCTCATCTGTATCCATATAAACTAGAGATTTTGATAATTTAAATCATTTGTTATGGACATTATAACAAGTGAAACAAATTAGATTAACTAAGAGGGATCATATGAATGAGTTGAATCTCATTCATTTTCTTACAAACTTGTGATTTAATCCACAAAATAATTTAATGTGAATGTAACAACAAGTTAACCACATTCAATAAAATATGTGTGATCAAATGAATCAATTAAATCTCTCTCGTATTGATACGAACTTGGGATTTCAATCTCATAGATCGTTCGTTAGAGATGTAACCACATGTACAACTCATTGGATTAGTTTCAAGGGATCAAATCAATGCATTGATCTCATTTGTTTCTACATAAACTAGTGATTTTAATCGTTTAAATCATTCATTATAGACATTATAACAAGTTAAACATATTAGATTAACAATAAGGGATCATATGAATAAGTTGAATCTCATTCATTTTCATACAAAATTGTGATTTAATCCACAAAATAATTTAATGTGAATGTAAGAACAAGTTAACCACATTCCATAAAATATGTGTGATCAAATGAATCAATTAAATCTCTCTCGTACTGATACGAACTTGGGATTTCAATCTCATAGATCGTTCATTAGACATGTAACCACATGTTCAACTCATTGGATTAGTTTCTCTCATTCATTTTCATACAAACTTGTGATTTCAATCCCCTAAATCATTGAATGTGAATATAACAATAAGTTAACCACGTTCAATTAAATATGTGTTATCAAGAGAATCACTTAAATCCCACTCCTATTGATAGGAACTTGTGATTTCAATCCCTTAAATCATTGTCTATAGATGTAATAAGAAGTTAAACACCTTGGATTAGATACAAGCGATCAAACAAATGCATTGGTCTCATCTGTATCCATATAAACTAGAGATTTTGATAATTTAAATCATTTGTTATGGACATTATAACAAGTGAAACAAATTAGATTAACTACGAGGGATCCTATGAATGAGTTGAATCTCATTCATTTTCTTACAAACTTGTGATTTAATCCACAAAATAATTTAATGTGAATGTAAGAACAAGTTAACCACATTCAATAAAATATGTGTGATCAAATGAATCAATTAATCTCTCTCGTACAGATACGAACTTGGGATTTCAATCTCATAGATCGTTCGTTAGACATGTAACCACATGTTCAACTCATTGGATTAGTTTCAAGGGATCAAACGAATGCATTGGTCTCATTTGTTTCTACATAAACTATGGATTTTAATCGTTTAAATAATTCATTATAGACATTATAACAAGTTAAACATATTATATTAACAATAAGGGATCATATGAATAAGTTGAATCTCATTCATTTTCATACAAACTTGTGATTTCAATCCCCTAAATCATTGAATGTGAATATAACAACAAGTTAACCACGTTCAATTCAATATGTGTGATCAAATGAATCAATTAAATCCCTCACGTATTAATACGAACTTGGGATTTCAATATCTTAGATCGTTCATTAGAGATGTAACTACAAGTTCAACTCATTGAATTTGTTTCAAGGGATCAAATGAATGTGTTGGCCTCATTTGTATCTACATAAACTAGTCATTTTGATCATTTAAATAATTCATTATAGACAATATAATAAGTTAAACATATTAGATTAACAATAAGGTATCATACGAATCAGTTGAATCTCATTCATTTTTATACAAAACTTGTGATTTCAATCCACTAAATCATTGAATGTGAATATAACAACAAGTTTACCATGTTCAATTAAACATGTGTGATCAAATGAATCAATTAAATCCCTCTCGTATTGATACAAACTTGTAATTTCAATCTCTTAGGTCATTCGTTCGAGATGTAACTACAAGTTCAACTCATTGCATTAGATATAAGGGATCAAACAAATGCATTGGTCCTATTTCTACCCAAGTAAACTAGAGATTTTGATCATTTAAATCATTCATTATGGAAATTATAACATGTGAAACATATTAAATTAACTAAAAGGGATCATATGAATGAGATGAATCACATTCATTTTAATACAAAGTTGTGATTTCAATCATTCAAATCATTAATTATAGATGTAATAACAAGTGAGACCCATTAGATTAAATATAAGTGAGCAATGAATCACTTGAATCTCATTCATTTTCTTTTAAAGTTGTGATTTCAATCCTCCAAATCATTCAAGATAGGTGTAACAACAAGTTAAGAACATTCAATTAGATATGTGTGATCAAGTGAATCACTTAAATCCCACTCGTATTGATAGGAACTTATGATTTCAATCCATTAAATCATTCACTATAGATGTAATAAGAAGTTAAACTCATTGGATTAGATACAAGGGATCAAACAAATGCATTGGTCTCATTTGTATCCATTTAAGCTAAAGATTTTGATAATTTTAATCATTTGTTATGGACATTATAACAAGTGAAACATATTAGATTAACTAAAAGGGATCATATGAATGAGTTGAATCTCATTCATTTTCATACAAACTTGTGATTTAAATCCACAAAATCATTTAATGTGAATGTAACAAAAAGTTAACCACATTCAATACAATATGTGTGATGAAATGAATCAATTAAATCTCTCTCGTATTAATACGAACTTGGGATTTCAATCTCCTAGAATGTTTGTTAGAGATGTAACCACAAGTTCAACTCATTGGATTAGTTTCAAGGGTTCAAACAAATGCATTGGACTCATTTGTTTCTACATAAACTAGTGATTTTAATCGTTTAAATCATTCATTATTGACATTATAACAAGTTTAACATATTAGATTAACAATAAGTGCTCATATGAATAAGTTGAATCTCATTCATTTTCATACAAACTTGTGATTTCAATCCACTAAATCATTGAATGTGAATATAACAACAAGTTAACTACGATCAATTAAATATGTGTGATCAAATGAGTCAATTAAATACCTCTTGTATTGATACAAACTTGGATTTCAATCTCTTAGATCATTCTTTGGAGATGTAACTATAAGTTCAACTCATTGGATTAGTTTCAAGGGATCAAACAAATGCATTGGTCTCATTTCGATCTACATAAACTCGAGATTTTAATCATTTAAATCATTCATTATAGACATTATAACAAGTTAAACATATTAGATTAACAATAAAGGATCATATGAATAAATTGAATATCATTCATTTTTAAAAAAACTTGTGATTTCAATCCACTAAATGATTGAATGTGAATATAACAAGTTAACCAAATTCAATTAAATATGTGTGATCAAATGAATCAATAAAATCCCTCTCGTATTGATACGAACTTGTAATTTCAATCTCTTAGATTATTTGTTAGGGATGTAATAACAAGTTAAACTCATTTAATTAGATACAAGGGATAAACAAACACATTGGTCTCTTTTGTATCCATATAAACTAGTGATTTTAATCATTTAAATCATTCCTTATAGATGTAATAACAAGTGAGACACATTTGATTAAATGTAAGTGAGCAATGAATCACTTGAATCTCATTCATTTTCTTTTAAAGTTGTGATTTCAATTCACTAAATCATTCAATATAGATGTAACAACAAGTTAAGAACATTCAATTAGATATGTGTGATCAAGACAATCACTTAAATCATTCATTATGGATATTATAACAAGTGAAACATATTAGATTAACTAAAAGGGATCATATAAATGAGATGAATCACATTCATTTTAATACAAACTTGTGATTTCAATCATTTAAATCATTTATTATAGATGTAATAACAAGTGAGACACATTAGATTAAATATAAGTGAGCAATGAATCACTTGAATCACATTCATTTTCTTTCAAGGTTGTGATTTCAATCCACTAAATCATTCAATATAGATGTTACAACAAGTAAAGAACATTCAATTAGATATGTGTGATCAAGAGAATAACTTAAATCATTCATTATGGACATTATAACAAGTGAAACATATTAGATTAACTAAAAGGGATCATATAAATGAGATGAATTACATTCATTTTAATACAAACTTGTGAATTCAATCATTTAAATCGTTCATTATAGATGTAATAACAAGTGAGACACATTAGATTAAATATAAGTGGGCAACGAATCACTTGAATCTCATTCATTTTCTTTTGAAGTTATGATTTCAGTCCACTAAATCATTCAATATAGATGTAACAACAAGTTAAGAACATTCAATTAGATATGTGTGATCAAGAGAATCACTTAAATCCCACTCGTATTGATAGGAATTTGTGATTTCAATCCCTTAAATCATTCACTATTGATGTAATAAGAAGTTAAACTCATTGAATTGGATACAAGGGATCAAACAAATGCATTGGTCTCATTTGTATCCATATAAACTAGAGATTTTGATAATTTAAATCATTTGTTATGGACATTATAACAAGTGAAACATATTAGATTAACTAAGAGGGATCATATGAATGAGTTGAATCTCATTCATTTTTTTACAAACATGTGATTTCAATCCACTAAATCATTGAATGTGAATATAATAACAAGTTAACCATGATCAATTAAATATGTGGGATCAAATGAATCAATTAAATCCCACTTGTATTGATACGAACTTGGGATTTCTATCTCTTAGATCGTTTTGTTGGAGATGCAACTACAAGTTCAACTCATTGAATTAGTTTCAAGGATCAAACGAATGCATTGGTCTCATTTGTATCTACATAAACTAGTGATTTTAATCGTTTAAATCATTCATTATAGACATTATGACAAATTAAACTTATTAGATTAACAATAGGGGATCTTATGAATAAGTTGAACCTCATTTATTTTCTCACAAACTTGTGATTTCAATCCAGTAAATCATTGAATGTGAATGTGACAACAAGTTAACCCCATTCAATAAAATATGTGTGATCAAATGAATCAATTAAATCTCTCTCGTATTGATACGAACTTGAGATTTCAATCTCATAGATCGTTCGTTAGAGATGTAACCACAAGATCAACTTATTGGATTAGTTTCAAGGGATCAAACAAATGCATTGGTCTCATTTGTTTCTAAATAAACTAGTGATTTTAATCGTTTAAATAATTCATTATAGACATTAGAACAAGTTAAAGATATTAGATTAATAATAAGAGATCATATGAATAAGTTGAATCTCATTCATTTTCATACAAACTTGTTATTTCAATCCACCAAATCATTGAATGTGAATACAACAACAAGTTAACCACGATCAATTAAATATGTGAGATCAAATGAATCAATTAAATCCCTCTTGTATTGATACGAACTTGCGATTTGAATCTCTTAGATCATTTGTTGGAGATGCAACTACAAGTTCAACTCATTGAATTAGTTTCACGGGATCAAACGAATGCATTGGTTTCATTTGTATCTACATAAACTAGTGATTTTAATCATTCAAATCATTCATTATAGACATTATAACAAGTTAAACATATTAGATTAATAATAAGGAATCATATGAATAAGTTGAATCTCATTTATTTTCATACAAACTTGTGATTTCAGTCCTCTAAATCATTGAATGTGAATATAACAACAAGTTAACCACGTTCAATTAAATATGTGTGATCAAATGAATCAATTAAATCCCTCTCGTATTGATACGAACTTGGGATTTCAATCTTTTAGATCGTTCATTAGACATGCAACTACAAGTTCAACTCATTGAATTAGTTTCAAGGGATCAAACAAATGCGTTGGTCCCTTGTATATCTACATAAACTAGTGATTTTAATCTTCCAAATCATTCATTATAGACATTTTGACAAGTTAAACTTATTAGATTAACAATAAGGGATCATATGAATAAGTTGAATCTCATTCATTTTCATACAAACTTGTGATTTCAATCCACTAAATCATTGAATCAGAAAATAACAACAAGTTAACCACATTCAATTAAATATGTGTGATCAAATGAATCAATTAAATCTCTCCCGTATTGATACAAACTTGTAATTTCAATCTCTTAGATCATTTGTTGGGGATGTACCTACAAGTTCGACTCATTGGATTAGATATAAGGGATCAAACAATTGCGTTGGTCCCATTTCTACCAATGTAAACTAGAGATTTTGATCTTTTAAATCATTCATTATGGACATTATAACAAGTGAAACGTATTAGATTAACTAAAAAGGATCATATGAATGAGATGAATCACATTCATTTTAATACAAACTTGTGATTTCAATAATTTAAATCATTCATTGTAGATGTAATAACAAGTGAGACACATTAGATTAAATATAAGTGAGCAATGAATGACTTGAATGTCGTTTATTTTCTTTTAGAGTTATGATTTCAATCCACTAAATCATTCAATATAGATGTAACAACAAGTTAAGAACATTTAATTAGATATGTGTGATCAAGAGAATCACTTAAATCCCACTCGAATTGATAGGAACTTGTGATTTCAATCCTTTAAATCATTCACTATGGATGTAATAAGAAGTTAGACTCACTAGATTAGATACAAGGGATCAAACAAATGTAGTGGACACATTTGTATCTATATAATCCAGAGATTTTGATAATTTAAATTATTTCTTATGGACATTATAACAAGTGAAACATATTAGATTAACTAAAAGGGATCATGTGAATGAGTTGAATCTCATTCATTTTCATACAAACTTGTGATTTAAATCCACAAAATCATTCAATGTGAATGTAACAACAAGTTAACCACATTCAATAAATTATGTGTGATCAAATGAATCTATTAAATCTCTTTCGTATAGATACGAACTTGCTATTTCATTCACTTAGATCATTCGTTAGAGATGTAACTCCAAGTTCAACTCATTGAATTAGTTTCAAGGGATCAAATGAATGCATTTTTCTCATTTGTATCTACATAAACTAGTGATTTTAATTGTTCAAATTATTCATTATAGACATTATAACAAGTTAAACATATTAGATTAATAATAAG
The DNA here is from genome assembly GCA_011799765.1 of Nymphaea thermarum. NCBI lineage: Eukaryota > Viridiplantae > Streptophyta > Magnoliopsida > Nymphaeales > Nymphaeaceae > Nymphaea > Nymphaea thermarum. The sequence goes on from JAANDH010001119.1 coordinate 59,520, forward strand.
GGATCATATGAATAAGTTGAATCTCATTCATTTTCATACAAACTCGTGATTTCAATTCCCTAAATCATTGAATGTGAATATAACAACAAGTTAACCATGTTCAATTAAATATGTGTGATCAAATGAATCAATTAAATCCCTCTCGTATTGATACGAACTTGGGATTTCAATCTTTTAGATCGTTCATTAGACATGCAACTACAAGTTCAACTCATTGAATTAGTTTCAAGGGATCAAACGAATGCGTTGGTCCCTTGTATATCTACATAAACTAGTGATTTTAATCGTTTAAATCATGCATTATAGACATTATAACAAGTTGAACCTATTAGATTAACAATAAGCGCTCATATGAATAAATTGAATCTCATTGATTTTCATATAAACTTGTGATTTCAATATTCAATGAGTTGAACTTGGAGTTACATCTCTAACGAATGATCTAAGAGAATGAAATCCCAAGTTCATATCAATATGAGAGAGATTTAATAGATTCATTGGATCACACATAATTTATTGAATGTGGTTAACTTGTTGTTACATTCACATTGAATGATTTTGTGGATTTAAATCACAAGTTTGTATGAAAATGAATGAGATTCAACTCTATAATGAATGATTTGATCCCTTGAAACATCATTGAATGTGAATATAACAACAAGTTAACCACGTTCAATTAAATATGTGTGATCAAATGAATCAATTAAATCCCTCTCGTATTAATACGAACTTGTAATTTCAATCTCTTAGATCATTCGTTAGGGAAGTAACTACAAGTTCGACTCATTCGATTAGATATAAGGGATCAAACAAATGCGTTGGTCCCATTTCTATCAATGTAAACTAGGGATTATGATCATTTAAATCATTCGTTATGGACATTATAACAAGTGAAACAAATTAGATTAACAAAAAGGGATCATATGAATGACATGAATCACATTCATTTTAATACAAACTTGTGATTTCAATCATTTAAATCATTCATTATAGATGTAATAACAAGTGAGACACATTAGATTAAATATAAGTGAGCAATGAATCACTTGAATGTCATTCATTTTCTTTTCAAGTTGTGATTTCAATCCACTAAATCATTCAATATAGATGTAACAACAAGTTAAAAACATTCAATTAGATATGTGTGATCAAGAGAATCACTTAAACTCCACTCGTATTGATAGAAACTTGTGATTTCAACCCTTTAAATCATTCACTATAGATGTAATAAGAAGTTAAACTCGTTGGATTAGATACAAGGGATCAAACAAATGCAGTGGACTCATTTGTATCTATATAATCTAGAGATTTTGATCGTATAAATCATTCGTTATGGACATTATAACAAGTGAAACATATCAGATTAACTAAAAAGGATCATATGAAGGAGTTGAATCTCATTTATTTTCATACAAACTTGTTATTTAAATCCAAAAAATCATTCAATGTGAAGGTAACAACAAGTTAACCACATTCAATAAAATATGTGTCATCACATGATCGTTCGTTCGTTAGAGATGTAACTCCAAGTTCAACTCATTAGATTAGTTTCAAGAGATCAAACGAATGCTTTGGCCTCATTTGTATCTAAATCAACAAGTGATTTTAATCGTTCAAATCATTCATTATTAGATCAAACAAATGCATTAGTCTCATTTGTATCTACATAAACTAGTGATTGTAATCGTTCAAATCATTCATTATAGACATTATAACAAGTTAAACATATTAGATTAACAATAAGGGAACATATGAAGAAGTTGAATCTTATTCATTTTCATACAAACTTGTGATTTAAATTCGCTAAATCATTGAATGTAAATGTAACAACAAGTTAAACACGTTCAATTAAATATGTGTGATCAAATGAATCAATTAAATCCCTCTCGTATTGATACGAACTTGTAACTTGAATCTCTTAGATCATTCGTTAGGGAAGTAGCTACAAGTTCAACTCATTGGATTAGATATAAGGGATCAAACAAATGCGTTGGTCCCATTTCTACCCATATAAATGAGAGATTTTGATCATTTAAATCATTCATTATAAACATTATAACAAGTGAAACATATTAGATTATCTAAAAGTGATCATATGAATGAGAGGAATCACATTCATTTGCATACAAATTTGTGATTTCAATAATTTAAATCATTCATTATAGATGTAATAACAAGTGAGACACATTAGATTAAATATAAGTGAGCAATGAATCACTTGAATCTCATTCAATTTCTTTCAAACTTGTGATTTCAATCCACTAAATCATTCTATATGGATGTAACCACAAGTTAAGCACATTCAATTAAATATGTGTGATCAAGAGAATCACTTAAATCCCACTCGTATTGATAGGAACTTGTGATTTCAATCCGTTAAATTATTCGCTATGGATGTAATAACAAGTTAAACTCATTTAATTAGATACAAGGGATCAAACAAACGCGTTGGTCTCATTTGTATCCATATAAACTAGTGATTTTAATCATTTAAATCATTCCTTATAGACATTATAACAAGTGAATATTGGATTAACTACAGAGGATCTTTTGAATGAGTTGAACCTTATTCATTTTCATACAAACTTGTGATTTCAATCCACTAAATCATTGAATGTAAATATAAAAACAAGTTAACCACGTTCAATTAAATATGTGTGATCAAATGGATCAATTAAATCCCTCTTTTATTGATACGAACTTGTAACTTCAATTTCATAGATCATTCGTTAGGGAAGTAGCTACAAGTTCAACTCATTGGATTAGATAAAAGGGATCAAACAAATGCGTTGGTCCCATTTCTACCCATATAAATGAGAAATTTTGATCATTTAAATCATTCATTACAAACATTATAACAAGTGAAACATATTAGATTATCTAATAGAGATCATACGAATGAGATGAATCACATTCATTTACATACAAATTTGTGATTTCAATCATTTAAATCATTCATTATAGATGTAATAACAAGTTAGACACATTAGATTAAATATAAGTGAGCAATGAATCACTTGAATCTCATTCATTTTCTTTCAAACTTGTGATTTCAATCGACTAAAGCATTGTATATGGATGTAACCACAAGTTAAGCATATTCAATTAAATTTGTGTGATCAAGAGAATCACTTAAATCCCACTCGTATTGATAGGAACTTGTGATTTCAATCCGTTAAATCATTCGCTATGGATGTAATAACAAGTTAAAATCATTGAATTAGATACAAGGGATCAAACAAACACATTGGTCTCATTTGAATCCATATAAACTAGTGATTTTAATCATTTAAATCATTCATTATAGACATTATAACAAGTGAATATTGGATTAACTACAGGGGATCATTTGAATGAGTTGAATCTTATTCATTTTCATACGAACTTGTGATTTCAATCTACTAAATCATTGAACGTGAATATAACAAGCTAAGCACATTGAATTAAATTTGTGTGATCAAATGAATCAATTAAATCCCTCTCGTATTGATACGAACTTGTAATTACAATCTCTTAGATCATTCGTTTGGTATGTACCTACAAGTTCAACTCATTGGATGAGATATAAGGGATCAAACAAATGCGTTGGTCCCATTTCTACCCATACCAAGTAGAGATTTTGATCATTTAAATCATTCATTATAGACATTATAACAAGTGAAACATATTAGATTATCTAAAAGGGATCATATGAATGAGATGAATCACATTCAATTTCATCCAAACTTGTGATTTCAATCATTTAGATCATTCATTATAGATGTAATAACAGGTGAGACACATTAGATTAAATATAAGTGAGCAATGAATCACTTGAATCTCATTCATTTTCTTTTAAACTTGTGATATCAATCCACTAAATCATTCAATATAGATGTAACAACAAGTTAAGCACATTCAATTAGATATGTGTGATCAAGAGAATCACTTAAATCCCACATGTACTGATAGGAACTGGTGATTTCAATCCCTTAAATCTTTCACTATGGATGTAATAAAAAGTTCAACTCTTTGGATTAGATACAAGGGATCTAACAATTGCATTGGTCTCATTTGTATCCATATAAACTACTGATTTTAATCATTTTAATCATTTATTATAGACATTATAAGAAGTGAATATTAGATTAAGCATAGGGGATCATATGAATGAGTTGAATCTCATTCATTTTCATACAAACTTGTGATTTCAATCCACTAAATCATTGAATGTAAATATAACAAGTTAACCACGTTCAATTAAATATGTGTAATCAAATGAATCAATTAAATCCCTCTCGTATTGATACGAGCTTGTAATTTCAATCTCTTAGATCATTTGTTAGGGAAGTAGCTACAAGTTCAACTCATTGGATTAGATATAAGGGATCAAACAAATGCGTTGGTCCCATTTTTACAAATATAAACGAGAGATTTTGATCATTTAAATCATTCGTTATAGACATTATAACAAGTGAAACATATTAAATTATCTAAAAGAGATCATACGAATGAGATGAATCACATTCATTGTCATACAAATTTGTGATTTCAATCATTTAAATCATTCATTATAGATGTAATAACAAGTGAGACACATTAGATTATATATAAGAGAGCAATGAATCACTTGAATCTCATTCATTTTCTTTCAAACTTGTGATTTCAATCGACTAAAGCATTGTGTATGGATGTAACCACAAGTTAAGCACATTCAATTAAATATGTGTGATCAAGAGAATCACTTAATTCCCACTCGTATTGATAGGAACTTGTGATTTCCATCCGTTAAATCATTCGCTTTGGATGTAATAACAAGTTAAACTCATTGAATTAGATACATGGGATCAAACAAACGCATTGGTTTCATTTGTATCCCTATAAACTAGTGATTTTAATCATTTAAATCATTCATTATAGACATTATAACAAGTGAATATTGGATTAACTACAGGGGATCATTTGAATGAGTTGAAACTTATTCATTTTCATACGAACTTGTGATTTCAATCCACTAAATCATTGAACGTGAATATAACAATAAGTTAACCACATTAAATTAAATATGTGTTATCAAATGAATCAATTAAATCCCTCTCGTATTGATACGAACTTGTAATTTCAATCTCTTAGATCATTCGTTAGGTATGTAACTACAAGTTCAACTCAATGGATGAGATATAGGGATCAAACAATTGCGTCGGCCCCATTTCTACCCATGTAAACTAGAGATTTTGATCATTTAAATCATTCATTATAGACATTATAACAAGTGTAACATATTAGTTATCTAAAAGGGATCATATGAATGGGATGAATCACATTCATTTTCATGGAAACTTGTGATTTCAATCATATAGATCATTCATTATAGATGTAATAACAGGAGACACACATTAGATTAAATATAAGTGAGCAATGAATCACTTGAATCTCATTCATTTTCTTTTAAACCTGTGACATCAATCCACTAAATCATTCAATATAGATGTAACAAGTTAAGCACATTCAATTAGATATGTGTGATCAAGAGAATCACTTAAATCCCACACCTACTGATAGGAACTTGTGATTTCCATCCCTTAAATCATTCACTATGGACGTAATAAGAAGTTCAACTCTTTGGATTAGATACAAGGGATCTAACAAATGCATTGGTCTCATTTGTATCCATATAAACTACTGATTTTAATCATTTAAATCATTTATTATAGACATTATAACAAGTGAATATTAGATTAAGCATAGGGGACAATATGAATGAGTTGAATGTCATTCATTTTCATACAAACTTGTGATTTCAATCCACTAAATCATTGAATGTAAATATAACAACAAGTTAACCACGTTCAACTAAATATGTGTGATCAAATGAATTAATTAAATCCCTCTTGTATTGATATGAACTTGTAATTTCAATCTCTTAGATCATTTGTTAGGGATGTAACTACAAGTTCAACTCATTGAATTAGATATAACAGATCAAAAAAATGCGTTGGTCCCATTTCCATCCATATAAACTAGAGATTTTGATCATTTAAATCAGTCGTTATAGACATTATAACAAGTGAAACATATTAGATTAGCTAAAAGGTATCATATGAAAAGGACGAATCACATTCATTTTCATGTAAACTTGTGATTTCAATCATTTAAATCATTCATTATAGATGTAATAACAGGTGAGACACATTAGATTAAATATAATTGAGCAATGAATCACGTGAATCTCTTTCATTTTCTTTTAAACTTGTGATGTCAATCCACTAAATCATTCAATATAGATGTAACAACAAGTTAAGCACATTCAATTTGGTATGTGTGATCAAGAGAATCACTTAAATCCCAATCATATTGATTTGAACTTGTGATTTCAATCCCTTAAATCATTCACTATGGTTGTAATAAGAAGTTAAACTCATTGGATTAGATACAAGGGATCAAACAAATGCATTGGTCTCATTTGTATCCATATAAACTACCAATTTTAATCGTTTAAATCATTCATTATAAACATTATAACAAGTGAATATTAGATTAACTATAGTGGATCATATGAATGAGTTGAATCTCATTCATTTTCATACAAACTTGTGATTTCAATCCACTAAATCAATGAACGTGAATATAACAATAAGTTAACCACATTTAATTAAACATGTGTGATCAAATGAATCAATTAAATCCTTCTCGTATTGATACAAACTTGTAATTTCAATGTCTTAGATCATTCGTTAGGTATGTAACTAGAAGTTCAACTCATTAGATGAGATATAAGGGATCAAACAAATGCGTTGGTCCCATTTCTACCCATATAAACTAGACATTTTGATCATTTAAATCATTCATTATAGACATTATAACAGGTGAAACATATTAGATTATCTAAAAGGGATCATATGAATGAGATGAATCACATTCATTTTCATGCAAACTTGTGATTTCAATTATTTAGATCATTCATTATAGATGTAATAACAGGTGAAACACATTAGATTAAATATAAGTGAGCAATGAATCACTTGAATCTCATTCATTTTCTTTCAAACATGTGATATCAATCCACTAAATCATTCAATATAGATGTAACAACAACTTAAGCATATTCCATTAGATATGTCTGATCAAGAGAATCACTTAAATCCCACACGTACTGATAGGAACTTATGATTTCAATCCCTTAAATCATTCACTATGGATGTAATAAGAAGTTCAACTCTTTGGATTAGATACAAGGGATCTAACAAATGCATTGGTCTCATTTGTATCCATATAAACTACTGATTTTAATCATTTTAATCATTCATTATAGACATTATAACAAGTGAATATTAGATTAAGCATAGGGGATCATATGAATGAGTTGAATCTTATTCATTTTCATACAAATTTGTGATTTCAATCCACTAAATTATTGAATGTAAATATAACAAGTTAACCACATTCAATTAAGTATGTGTGATCAAATGAATCAATTAAATCCCTCTTGTATTGATACGAACTTGTAATTTCAATCTCTTAGATCATTCGTTAGGGATGTAACAATAAGTTCAACTCATTGGATTAGATATAACAGATCAAAAAAGTGCGTTGGTCCCATTTCCATCCATACAAACTAGAGATTTTGATAATTTAAATCAATCGTTATAGACATTATAACAAGTGAAACATATTAGATTAACTTAAAGGGATCATATGAATGGGATGAATCACATTCATTTTCATGTAAACTTGTTATTTCAATCATTTATATCATTCATTATAGATGTAATAACAGGTGAGACACATTAGATTAAATATAATTGAGCAATGAATCACTTGAATCTCTTTCATTTTCTTTTAAACTTGTGATGTCAATCCACCAAATCATTCAATATAGATATTACAACAAGTTAAGCACATTCAATTAGATATGTCTGATCAAGAGAATCACTTAAATCCCACACGTACTGATAGAAACTTATGATTTCAATCCCTTAAATCATTCACTATGGATGTAATAATAAGTTCAACTCTTTTGATTAGATACAAGGGATCTAACAAATGCACTGGTCTCATTTGTATCCATATAAACTACTGATTTTAGTCATTTAAATCATTCATTGTAGACATTATAACAAGTGAATATTAGATTAAGCATATGGGATCATATGAATGAGTTGAATCTCATTCATTTTCATACAATCTTGTGACTTCAATCCACTAAATCATTGAATGTAAATATAACAAGTTAACCTCGTTCAATTAAATATGTGTGATCAAATGAATCAATTAAATCCCTCTTGTATTGATACGAACTTGTAATTTCAATCTCTTAGATCATTCGTTAGGGATGTAACTACAAGTTCAACTCATTGGATTAGATATAACAAAACAAAAAAATGCGTTGGTCCCATTTCCATCCATATAAACTAGAGATTTTGATCATTTAAATCAGTCGTTATAGACATTATAACAAGTGAAACGCATTAGATTAACTAAAAGGGATCATGCAAATGGGATGAATCACTTTCATTTTCGTGTAAACTTGTTATTTCAATCATTTAAATCATTCATTATAGATGTAATAACCGGTGTGTCAACTCATTGGATTAGATATAAGGGATCAAACAAATGCATTGGTCCCATTTCTACCCATGTAAGCTAGAGATTTGATCATTTAAATCATTCGTTACAGACATTATAACAAGTGAAACATATTAGATTAACTAAAAGGGATCATATGAATGAGATGAATCACATTCATTTTCATACAAACTTGTGATTTCAATCATTTAAATCATTCATTATAGATGTAATAACAAGTGAAACAAATTAGATTAAATATAAGTGAGCAATGAATCATTTCAATCTCATTCATTTTTTTTTAAAGTTGTGATTTCAATCCACTAAATCATTCAATATAGATGTAACAAGAAGTTAAGAATATTTAATTAGATATGTGTGATCAAGAGAATCACTTAAATCCCACTCGTATTGATAGGAACCTGTGATTTCAATCCCTTAAATCATTCACTATAGATGTAATAAGAAGTTAAACTCATTGGATTAGATACAAGGGATCAAACAAATGCATTGGACTCATTTGTATCCTGGTAAGCTAGAGATTTTGATCATTTAAATCATTCGTTATGGTCATTATAACAAGTGAAAGATATTAGATTAACTAAAAGGGATCATATGAATGAGTTGAATCTCATTCATTTTCATAAAAACTTGTGATTTAAATCCACAAAATCATTCAATGTGAATGTAACAACAAGTTAGCCACATTCAATAAAATATGTGTGATCAAATGAATCAATTAAATCTCTCTCGTATTGATACGAACTTGGAATTTCAATCTCTTAGATCGTTCGTTAGAGCCGTAACTACAAGTTCAACTCATTGGATTAGTTTCAAGGGATCACACGAATGCATTGTTCCCATTTGCAACCACATAAACTAGTGATTTTAATCGATTAAATCATTCATTATAGACATTCTAACATGTTAAACATATTAGATTACCAAAAAGGGATCATATGAATAAGTTGAATCTCATTCATTTTAAGACAAACTTGTGATTTCAATCCACTAAATCATTGAATGTGAATATAGCAACAAGTTATACTCGTTCAATTAATTATGTGTGATCAAATGAATCAATTAAATTCCTCTCGTATTGATACGAACTTGTAATTTGAATCTCTTATATCAATCGTTAGGGATGTAACTACAAGTTCAACTCATTGGATTAAATGTAAGGGATCAAACAAATGCATTGGTCCCATTTCTACCCATGTAAACTAGAGCTTTTTATCATTTAAATCATTCGTTATGTACATTATAACAAGTGAAACATGTTAGATTAACTCAAAGGGATCATATGAATGAGATGAATCACATTCATTTTCATACAAACTTGTGATTTCAATCATTTAAATCATTCATTATAGATGTAATAACTAGTGAGACACATTAGATTAAATATAAGTGAGCAATGAATCACTTGAATCTCATTCATTTTCTATTCATGTTTGGATTTCTCAATCCACTAAATCATCCAAAGTAGATGTAACAAGAAGTTAAGAACATTCAATTAGATATGTGTGATCAAGAGAATCACTTAAATCCCACTTGTATTGATAGGAACTTGTGATTTCAATCTCTTAAATCATTCACTATTGATGTAATAAGAAGTTAAACTCATTGGATTAGGTACAAGGGATCAAGCAAATGCATTGGTCTCATTTGTATCCACGTAAACTAGAGATTTTGATCATTTAAATAATTGGTTATGGACATTATAACAAGTGAAACATATTGGATTAACTAAAAGGGATAATATGACTGAGTTGAATCTCATTCATTTTCATACAAACTTGTGATTTAAATCCACAAAATCATTCAATGTGAATGTAACTACAAGTTAAACACATTCAACAAAATATGTGTGATCAAATGAATCAATTAAATCTCTCTCGTTTTGATAGGAAATTGAGATTTCAATCTTTTTAGATCGTTCGCTAGAGATGTAACTACAAGTTGAACTCATTGGATTAGTTACAAGGGATCAAACAAATGCATTGGTCTCATTTGTATCTACATAAACTAGTGATTTTAATCGATTAAATCATTAATTATAGACATTATAATAAGTTAAACATATTAGATTAACAATAAGTGATCATATGAATAAGTGGAATCTCATTCATTTTCATACAAACTTGTGATTTCAATCCACTAAATCATTCAATGTAAATGTAACAACAAGTTAACCACGTTCAATTAATTATGTGTGATCAAATGAATCAATTAAATCACTCTCGTATTGATACGAACTTGTAATTTCAATCTCTTAGATCATTCGTTAGAGAAGCAACTGCATGTTCAACTCATTGGTAGATATAAGGGATCAAACAAATGCATTGGTCCCATTTCTACCCATGTAAGCTAGAGATTTTGATCATTTAAATCATTTGTTATGGACATTATAACAAGTGAAACATATTAGATTAACTAAAAGAGATCATATGAATGAGATGAATCACATTCATTTCCATACAAACTTGTGATTTCAATCATTTAAATCATTCATTATATATGTAATAACAAGTGAGACACATTAGATTAAATATAAGTGAGCAATGAATCACTTGAATCTCATTCATTTTCTTTTCATGTTTGGATTTCAATCCACTAAATCATCCAATATAGATGTAACAACAAGTTAAGAACATTCAATTAGATATGTGTGATCAAGAGAATCACTTAAATCCCACTTGTACTGATAGGAACTTGTGATTTCAATCCCTTAAATCATTCACTATAAATGTAATAAGAAGTTAAACTCATTGGATTAGGTACAAGGGATCAAACAAATGCATTGGTCTCATTTGTATCCATATAAACTAGAGATTTTGATCATTTAAATTGTTGGTTATGGACATTATAACAAGTGAAACATATTGGATTAACTAAAAGGGAAAATATGACTGAGTTGAATCTCATTCATTTTCATACAAACTTGTGATTTAAATCCACAAAATCATTCAATGTGAATGTAACTACAAGTTAAACACATTCAACAAAATATGTGTGATCAAATGAATCAATTAAATCTCTCTCGTTTTGATACAAAATTGAGATTTCAATCTCTTAGTTCGTTCGCTAGAGATGTAACTACAAGTTGAACTCATTGGATTAGTTTCAAGGGATCAAACGAATGCATTGGTCTCATTCGTATTTACATAAACTAGTAATTTTAATCGATTAAATCATTAATTATAGACATTTTTAACAAGTAGAACATATTAGATTAACAATAAGGGATCATATGAATAAGTTGAATCTCATTCATTTTCATACAAACTTGTGATTTCAATCCACTAAATCATTCAATGTGAATGTAACAACAAGTTAACCACGTTAAATTAATTATGTGTGATCAAATGAATCAATTAAATCACTCTCGTATTGATACGAACTTGTAATTTTAATCTCTTAGATCATTCGTTAGGGATGAAACTACATGTTCAACTCATTGGATTAGATATGAGGGATCAAACAAATGCATTGGTCCCGTTTCTACCCATGTAAGCTAGAGATTTTGATCATTTAAATAATTCATTATGGACATTATAACAAGTGAAACATTTTAGATTAACTAAAAGAGATGATATGAATGTGATGAATCACATTCATTTCCATACAAACTTGTGATTCCAATCGTTTAAATCATTCATTATATATGTAATAACAAGTGAGACACATTAGATTAAATATAAGTGAACAATGAATCACTTGAATCTCAATCAGTTTTTTTTAAAGTTGTGATTTCAATCCACTAAATCATTCAATATAGAGGTAAGAACAATTTAAGAACATTCAATTAGATATGTGTGATCTAGAGAATCACTTAAATCTCACTCGTATTGATAGGAACTTGTGATTTCAATCCCTTAAATCATTCACTATAGATGTAATAAGAAGCTAAACTCATTGGATTAGATATAAGGGATCAAGCAAATGCATTGGTCTCATTTGTATCCATATAAACTAGAGATTTTGATCTTTTAAATCATTTGTTAAAGACATTATAACAAGCGAAACATATTGGATTAACTAACAGGGATCATATGAATGAGTTGAATCTCATTCATTTTCAAACAAACTTATGATTTAAATCCACAAAATCATTCAATGTGAATGTAACAACAAGTTAAACACATTCAAGAAAATATGTGTGATCAAATGAATCAAATAAATCTCTCTCGTTTTGATACAAAATTGGGATTTCAATCTCTTAGATCGTTCGTTAGGGATGTAACTACAAGTTGAACTCATTGGATTATTTTCAAGGGATCAAAAAAATGCATGGGTCTCATTTGTATCTACATAAACTAGTGATTTTAAATGATTAAATCATTCACTATAGACATTATAACAAGTTAAACATATTAGATTAACAATATGGGATCGTATGAATAAGTTAACTCATTCATTATAATACAAACTTGTGATTTCAATCCACTAAATCATTGAATGTGAATGTAACAACAAGTTACCCACGTTCAATTAATTATGTTTGATCAAATGAATCAATTAAATCCCTCTCGTATTGATACGAACTTGTAATTTCAATCTCTTATATCATTCGTTAGGGATGTAAATACAAGTTCAACTCATTGGATTAGATATAAGGGATCAAACAAATGCTTTTGTCCCATTTCTACCCATGTAAGCTAGAGATTTTGGTCATTTAAATCATTCGTTATAGATATTATGACAAGTGAAACATATTAAATCATCTAAAAGAGATCATATGAATGAGATGAATCACATTCATTGTCATACAAATTTGTGATTTCAATCCATAAAATCATTCAATGTGAATGTAATAACAAGTTAACCACATTCAATAAAATATGTGTGGTCAAATGAATGAATTAAATCTCTCTAGTATTGATAAACTTGTAATTTCAATCTCTTAGATCAATCGTTAGGGATGTAACTATAAGTTCAACTCATTGGATTAGATATATGGGTTCAAACAAATGCGTTGGTTCCATTTCTGCCCATGTAAACTAGAGATTTTGAACATTTAAATCATTCGTTTTGGACATTATAACAAGTGAAACATATTAGATTAACCAAAAGGGATCATATGAATGAGATGAATCACATTCATTTTCATACAAACTTGTGATTTAAATCATTTAAATCCTTCATTATAGAGGTAATAACAACTGAGACACATTAGATTAAATATAAGTGAGCAATGAATCACTTGAATTTCATTCATTTTCTTTCAATGTTTTGATTTCAATCCACTAAATCATTCAATATAGATGTAACAAGAAGTTAAGAACATTCAATTAGATATGTGTGATCAAGAGAATCACTTAAATCCCACTCGTATTGATAGAAACTTGTAATTTCAATCCCTTAAATCATTCACTATAGATGTAATAAGAAGTTAACCCATTGGATTAGATACAAGGGATCAAACAAATGCATTAGTCTCATTTGTATCCATATAAACTAGAGATTTTGATCATTTAAATCATTCGTTATGGACATTATAACAAGTGAAACATATTGTATTAACTAAAAGGGATCGTATGAATGAGTTGAATCTCATTCATTTTCAT
>JAANDH010001119.1:73779-91672 GCA_011799765.1 Nymphaea thermarum
CATTGGATTAGATATAAGGGATCAAACAAATGCATTGGTCCCATTTCTACCCATGTTAACTAGAGATTTTGATCATTTAAATCATTCGTTATGGACATTATAACAAGTGAAACATATTAGATTAACTAAAAGGGATCATATGAATGAGATGACTCACATTCATTTTCATACAAACTTGTGATTTCAATCATTTAAATCATTCATTATAGATGTAATAACAAGTGAGACGCATTAGATTAAATATAAGTGAGCAAAAAATCACTTGAATCTCATTAATTTTCTTTTAAAGTTGTGATTTCAATCCTCTAAATCATTCAATATAGATGTAATAACAAGCTAAGAACATTCAATTTGATATGTGTGATCAAGAGGATCACTTAAATCCCTCTCGTATTGATAGGAACTTGTGATTTCAATCCCTTAAATCATTCACTATAGATGTAATTAGAAGTTAAACTCATTGGATTAGATACAAGGGATCAAACAAATGCATTGGTCTCATTTGTATCCATATAAACTAGCGATTTTAATCTTTTAAATCATTCATTATAGATATTATAACAAGTGAAACATATTGGATTAACTGAAAGGGATCATATGAATGAGTTGAATCTCATTCATTTTCATACAAACTTGTGATTTAAATCCACAAAATCATTCAATGTGAATGTAACAAGGTAAACACATTCAACAAAATATGTGTGATCAAATGAATCAATTAAATCTCTCTCGTTTTGATACAAACTAGAGATTTCAATCTCTTAGATCATTCGTTAGAGATGTAACTGCAAGTTGAACTCATTGGATTATATCTCTTAGAACTCAAATGAATCATTTGTTCTTAACTTGTTGTTACATCTATATTGATTGATTTAGTGGATTGAAATCACAACTTTAAAAGAAAATGAACGAGATTCAAGTGATCCATTGCTCACTTATATTTAATCTAATGTGTCTCACTTGTTATTACATCTATAATGAATGATTTAAATGATTGAAATCACAAGTTTGTATGAAAATGATAGTGATTCATTTCATTCATATGATCCCTTTGAGTTAATCTAATATGTTTAACTTCTTAAAATGCCCATAATGAATCATTTAAATGATCAAAATATCTAGTTTACATGGGTAGAAATGGGACCAATGCATTTGTCTGATCAAAATCATTCATTATAGTTACATCCCTAACGATTGATCTGAGAGATTGAAATTACAAGTTCGTATCAATACGAGAGGGATTTAATTGATTCATTTGATCATTCATAATTAATTGAACATGGTTAACTTATTGTTATATTCACATTCAACAATTTAGTGGATCGAAATAACAAGTTTGTATGAAAATGAATGAGATTCAACTTATTCATATGATCTCTTATTGATAATCTAATATGTTTAACTTGTTATAATGTCTATAATGAATGATTTAAACGATTAAAATCACTAGTTTATGTAGATGCAAATGAGATCAATGCATTCGTTTGATCCATTGAAACTAATCCAATGAGATGAACTTGTAGTTACATCTCTCACGAACGATCTAAGAGATTGAAATCCCAAGTTCGTATCAATACGAGAGAGATTTAATTGATTCACTTGACACACATATTTTATTGAATGTGGTTACTTGTTGTTACATTCACATTGAATGTTTTTGTGGATTTGAATCACAAGTTTGTATGAAAACGAATGAGATTCAACTCATTCATATGATCCTTTTTAGTTAATCTAATATGTTTCACTTGTTATAATGTGCATAACGAATGATTTAAATGATCAAAATCTTAAGTTTATATGGATACAAATGAGACCAATGCATTTGTTTGATCCCTTGTATCTAATCCATTGAGTTTAACTTCTTATTACATCTATAGTGAATGATTTAAAGGATTGAAATCACAAGTTCCTATTAATACGAGTGAGATTTAAGTGATTCTCTTGATCACACATATCTAATTAAATGTTCTTAACTTGTTGTTACATCTATATTGAATGATTTAGTGGACTGAAATCACAACTTCAAAAGAAAATGAATGAGATTCACGTGATTCATTGCTCACTTATATTTAATCTAATGTGTCTCACTTGTTATTACATCTATAATGAATGATTTAAATGATTGAAATCACAAGTTTGTATGAAAATAAATGTGATTCATCTCATCCATATGATCCCTTATTGTTAATCTAATATGTTTAACTTGTTATAATGTCGATAATGAATGATTTAAACGATTAAAATCACTAGTTTATGTAGATGCAAATGAGACCAATGCATTTATTTGATCCCTTGAAACTAATCCAAAGAGTTGAACTTGTTGATATATCTCTAACGAATGATATAAGAGATTGAAATCCCAAATTCACATCAATACAAGAGAGGTTTAATTGATTCATTTGATCACACATATTTTGTTGAATGTGGTTCACTTGTTGTTACATTCACATTGAATGATTTTGTGGATTTAAATCACAAGTTTGTATGAAAATGAATGAGATTCAACTCATTCATATGGTCCCTTTTAGTTAATCCAATACTCACTTGTTATAATGTCTCTAATGAATGATTTAAAGCTACTTCCCTAACGAATGATCTAAGATATTAAAATTACAAGTTTGTATCAATACGAGAGGGATTTAATTGATTCATTTGATCACACAAATTTAATTCAATGTGGTTAACTTGTTGTTATATTCACGTTCAATGATTGTCTATAATAAATGATTTAAACGATTAAAATCACTAGTTTATGTACATACAAATGAGACCAATGCATTTGTTTGATCTTTTGAAACTAATCCAATGAATTGAGCTTGTAGTAACATCTCTAATGAACGATCTAAGAGATTGAAATCCCAAGTTCGTATCTATACGAGGGAGATTTAATTGATTCATTTGATCACACATATTTTGTTGAATGTGGTTGACTTATTGTTACATTTACATTGAATGATTTTGTGGATTGAAATCACAAGTTTGTATGAAAAACGAATCAGATTCAACTCATTCATATGATCACCTATAGTTAATCTAATATTCACTTGTTATAATATTTATAATGAACGATTTAAATGATTAAATTCACTAGTTTATATGGATAGAAAAGAGACCAATGCATTTGTTTGATCCCTTGTATCTAATCCAATGAGTTGAACTTCTTAGTACATCCATCGTGAATGATTTAAGAGAATGAAATCACAAGTTCCTATCAATACGAGAGGGATTTAAGTGATTCTCTTGATCACACATATCAAATTGAATGTGCTGAACTTGTTGTTACATGTATATTGAATGGTTTAGTGGATTGAAGTCACAACTTTAAAAGAAAACAAATGAGATTCAAGTGATTCATTGCTCACTTATATTTAATATAATCTTTCTCACTTGTTATTATATCTATAATGAAAGATTTAAATGATTGAAATAACAAGTTTTTATGAAAATGAATGTGATTCATCTCATTCATATGATCCCTTTTAGTTAATCTAATATGTTTCACTTGTTATAATGTCTATAACGAATGATTTATATGATCAATATCTCTAGTTTACATGGGTAGAAATGGGACCAACGCATTTGTTTGATTCCGTATATCTAATCCAATGAGTTGAACTTGTAGTTACATCCCTAACCAACGATCTAAGAGATTGAAATCCCAAGTTCGTATCAATACGAGAGGGATTTAATTGATTCATTTGATCGCACATATTTAATTGAACGTGGTTAACTTGTTGTTATATTCACATTCAAAGATTTAGTGGATTGAAATCACAAGTTTGTATGAAAATGAATGAGATTCAACTTATTCATATGATGTCTTATAGTTAATCTAATATTTTTAACGTGATATAATGTCTATAATGAATGATTTAAATGATTAAAATCACTAGTTTATGTAGATACAAATATGACCAATGCATTCGTTTGATCGCTTGAGACTAATCCAATGAGTTGAACTTGTAGTTAAATCTGTAACGAACGATCCATTTGAACACACATATATTATTGAATGTGGTTAACTTGTTGTTACATTCACATTGAATGATTTTGTCGATTTAAATCACAAGTTTGTATGAAAATGAATCAGATTCAACTCATTCATATGATCCCTTTTAGTTAATCTAATATGTTTCAATTGTTATAATGTCCATAACGAATGATTTAAATCACCAAAATCTTTAGTTTATATGGATACAAAATGAATGAGATTCAACTCTTTCATCTGATCCCTTTTAGTTAATTTAATATGTTTCACTTGTTATAATGTAATGAATGATTTAAATTATCAAAATCTCTAGTTTATATGGATACAAATGAGACCAATGCATTTGTTTGATCCCTTGTATCTAATCCAATTAGCTTAACATCTTATTACGTCTATAGTAAATGGTTTAAGGGATTGAAATCACAGGTTCCTATCAATACGAGTGGGATTTAAGTGATTCTCTTGATCACATATCTAATTGAATGTTCTTAACTTGTTGTTACATCTATATTGAATGATTTAGTGGATTGAAATCACAAATTTAAAAGAAAATTAATGAGATTCAAGTGATTCATTGCTCACTTATATTTAATCTAATGTGTCTCACTTGTTATTACATCTATAATGAATGATTTAAATGATTGAGATCACAAGTTTGTATGAAAATGAATGTGATTCATCTCATTCATATGATCCCTTTTAGTTAAACTAATATGTATCACTTGTTATAATGTCCATAACGAATTATTTAAATGATCAAAATCACTAGTTTAGATGGGTAGAAATGGGATGAATGCATTTGTTTGATCCCGTATATCTAATCCAATGAGTTGAACTTGTAGTTACATCCCTAACGAATGATCTTAGAGATTCAAATCCCAAGTTCGTATCAATATGAGAGGGATTAAATTAATTCATTTGATCGCACATATTTAATTAAACGTGGTTAACTTGTTGTTATATTCACTTTCAATGATTTACTGGATTGAAATCACAAGTTTGCCTGAAAATGAATGAGATACAACTTATTCATATGATCCCTTATTGTTAATTTAATATGTTTAACTTGTTATAATTTCTATAATAAATGATTTAAACGATTCAAATCACTAGTTTATGTAGATACAAATGAGGCCAATGCATTCATTTGATCCCCTGAAACTAATCCAATGAGTTGAACTTGTAATTACATCCCTAACTAATGATCTAGGAGATTTAATTCCCAAGTTTGTATCAATACGATAGAGATTTAATTGATTCATTTGATCACACATATTTTTTTGAATGTGGTTAAATTATTGTTACATTCACATTGAATGATTTTGTGGATTTAAATCACAAGTATGTATGAAAATGAATGAGATTCAACTCATTCATATGATCCCTTTTAGTTAATCTAATATGTTTCACTTGTTATAATGTCCATAACGAATGATTTAAATTATCAAAATCTCTTGTTTATATGGATACAAATGAGTCCAATGCATTTGTTTGATCCCTTGTATCTAATCCAATGAGTTTAACTTCTTATTACATCTATAGTGAATGATATAAGGTATTGAAATCACAAGTTCCTATCAATACGAGTGAGATTTAAGTTCTCTTGATCACACATATCTAATTGAATGTTCTTAACTTTTTGTTACATCTATATTGAATGATTTAGTGGATTGAAATCACAACCTTAAAAGAAAATGAATGAGATTCAGGTGATTCATTGCTCACTTATATTTAATCTAATGTGTCTCACTTGTTATTACATATATATAGAATGATTTAATGATTGAAATCACAAGTTCGTATCAAAATGAATGTGATTCATCTCAATCACTTGTTATAATGTCCATAACAAATGATTTAAATGATCAAAATCTCTAGTTTACATGGGTAGAAATGGGACCAACGCATTTATTTGATCCCTTATATCTAATCAAAGAGTTGAACTTGTAGTTACATCCCTAATGAATGATCTAAGAGATTGAAATTACAAGTTAGTATCAATATGAGAGGGATTTATTTGATTCATTTGATCACACATATTTAATTGAACGTGGTTAACTTATTGTTATATTCATATTCAATGATTTAGTGGATTGAAATCACAAGTTTGTATGAAAATGAATGAGATTCAACTCATTCATATGATCCCCTATAGTTAATCTAATA
Source organism: Nymphaea thermarum (assembly GCA_011799765.1). NCBI lineage: Eukaryota > Viridiplantae > Streptophyta > Magnoliopsida > Nymphaeales > Nymphaeaceae > Nymphaea > Nymphaea thermarum. Next base: position 79,934 of record JAANDH010001119.1, read on the forward strand.
TTCACTTGTTATAATGTCTATAATGAATGATTTAAATGATTAAAATCACTAGTTTATATGGATACAAATGAGACCAATGCATTCGTTTGATCCCTTGAAACTAATCCAATGAGTTGAACTTGTAATTACATCTCTAACGAACGATCCAAGAGATTGAAATCACAAGTTCGTATCAATACGAGAAGGATTTAATTGATACATTTGATCACACATTTAATTGAACGTGGTTAACTTGTTATATTGACATTCAATGATTTAGTGGATTGAAATCAGAAGTTTGTAAGAAAATGAATGAGATTCAACTTATTCATATGATCCCTTATTGTCAATGTAATAAGTTTGACTTGTTATAATGTCTATAATGAATGATTTAAACGATTAAAATCACTAGTTTAACGATTAATGAATGAGAAATGCGTTGGTTCCATTTCTACCCATATAAACTAGAGATTTTGATCATTTAAATCATTCGTTATGGACATTATAACAAGTGAAACATATTAGATTAACTATAAAGGATCCTATGAATGAGATGAATCACATTCATTTTCATACAAACTTGTGATTTCAATCATTTCAATCATTCATTATAGATGTAATAACAAGTGAGACACATTAGATTAAATATAAGTGAGCAATGAATCACTTGAATCTCATTCATTTTCTTTTAAAGCAGTGATTTCAACCCACTAAATCATTCAATATAGATGTAACAACAAGTTAAGAACATTCAATTAGATATATGTGATCAAGAGAATCACTTAAATCCCACTCATATTGATAGAAACTTGTGATTTCAATCCCTTAAATCATTCACTATAGATGTAATAAGAAGTTAAAGTCATTGGATTAGATACAAGGGATCAAACAATTGCATTGGTCTCATTTGTATCCATGTAAACTAGAGATTTTGATAATTTAAATCATTCGTTATGGGCATTATAACAAGTGAAACATATTAGATTAACTAAAAGAGATAATATGAATGAGTTGAATCTCATTCATTTTCATACAAACTTGTGATTTAAATCCACAAAATCATTCAATGTGAATGTAACAACAAGTTAACCACATTCAAGAAAATATGTGTGACCAAATGAATCAATTAAATCTCTCTCGTATTGACACAAACATGGGATTTCAATCTCTAAGATCGTTCGTAAGAGATGTAACTACAGGTTGAACTCATTGGATTAGTTTCAAGGGATCAAACGAATGGATTGGTCTCATTTGCATCTACATAAACTGGTGATTTTAATCGATTAAATCATTCATTATAGACATTATCACACGTTAAACATATTAGATTAACAATAAGGGATCATATGAATAAGTTGAATGTCATTCATTTTCGTACAAACTTGTTATTTCAATCCACTAAATCATTGATTGTGAATATAACAACAAGTTAACCACGTTCAATTAATTATGTATGCTCAAATGAATCAATTAAATCCTTCTCATATTGATACGAACTTGTAATTTCAATCACTTAGATCAATCGTTAGGGATGTAACTACAAGTTCAACTCATTGGATTAGATATAAGGGATCAAACAAATGCGTTGGTCCCATTTCTACACATGTAAACTAGAGATTTTGATTATTAAAAGCATTCGTTATGGACATTATAACAAGTGAATGAGATGAAACACATTCATTTTAATACGTACTTGTGATTTCAATCGTTAAATCATTCTATATATATGTAATAACAAGTGAGATACATTAGATTAAATATAAGTGAGCAATGAATCACCTGAATCTCATTCATTTACTTTTAAGGTTGTGATTTCAATCCACTAAATCATTCAATATAGATTTGAATGAGTAGAATCTCACTCATTTTCATACAAACTTGTGATTTCAATCCACTAAATCATTGAACGTGAATATAACAACAAGTTAACCACATTGAATTAAATTTGTGTGATCAAATGAATCAATTAAATCCATCTTGTATTGATATGAACTTATAATTTCAATATCTTAGATCATTCGTTAGGGAAGTAGCTACAAGTTCAACTCATTGGATTAGATATAAGGGATCAAACAAATGCATTGGTCTCATTTCTATCCATATAAATGAGAGATTTTGATCATTTAAATCATTCGTTATAGACATTATAACAAGTGAAACATATTAGATTATCTAAAATAGATCATATGAACGAGATGAATCACATTCATTTTCATACAAATTTGTGATTTAAATCATTCATTATAGAAGTAATAACAAGTGAGACACATTAGATTAAATATAAGTGGGCAATGAATCACTTGAATCTCAATCAACTTCTTTTAAACTTGCGATTTCAATGCACTAAATCATTCTCTATGGATGTAAGAACAAGTTAAGCACATTTAATTAATAATGTGTGATCAAGAGAATCATTTAAATCCACTCGTATTGATAAGAACTTGTGATTTCAATCCTTTAAATCATTCGCTATCGATGTAATAAGAAGTTAAACTCATTGAATTAGATACAAGGGATCTAACAAATGCATTGGTCTCAATTGTATCCATATAAACTAGTGATTTTAATCATTTAAATCATTCATTATAGACATTACAACAAGTGAATATTAGATTAACTATAGGGGATCATAAGAATGAGTTGAATCTCATTCATTTTCATACAAACTTGTGATTTCAATCCACTAAATCATTGAATGTGAATATAACAACAAGATAACCACATTCAATTATATATGTGTGATCAAATGAATCAATTAAATCTCTCTCATATTGATACGAACTTGTAATTTCAATCTCTTAGATCATTCGTTAGGGATGTAACTACGAGATCAACTCATTGGATTAAATCTAAGGGATCATACAAATGCGTTGGTCCCATTTCTACCCATGTAAACTAGAGATTTTGATCATTGTAATCATTCGTTATGGACATTATAACAAGTGAAACATATTAGATTAACTAAAAGGGATCATATGAATGAGATGAATCACATTCATTTTCATACAAACTTGTTATTTCAATCATTTAAATCATCCATTATAGATGTAATAACAAGTGAGACACATTAGATTAAATATAAGAGAGCAATGAATCACTTGAAACTCATTCATTTTGTTTTAAAGTTGTGATTTCAATCTACTAAACCATTCAATATAGATGTAACAACAAGTTAAGCACATTCAATTAGATATGTGTGATCAAGAGAATCACTAAAATCCCACTTGTATTGATCGAAAATTGTGATTTCAATCTCTTAAATCATTCACGATGGATGTAGTAACAAGTTCAACTCATTGGATTAGATACAAGGGATCAAAGAAATGCATTGGTCTCATTTCTATCCATATAAACTAGTTATTTTAATCATTTAAATCATTCATTATAAACATTATAACAAGTGAATATTAAATTAACTATAGGGGATCATATGAATGAGTTGAATCTCATTCATTTTCATACAAACTTGTGATTTCAATCCACTAAATCATTGAATATGAATATAACAACAAGTTAACCACATTGAATTTAATTTGTGTGATCAAATGAATTAATTGAATGCCTCTCGTATTGATACGAACTTGTAATTTCAATCTCTTAGATCATTTGTCAGGGAAGTAGCTACAAGTTCAACTCATTGGATTATATATAAGGGTTCAAACAAATGCGTTGGTCCCATTTCTATCCATATAAATGAGAGATTTTGATCATTTAAATCATTCGTTATAGACATTATAACAAGTGAAACATATTAAATTATCTAAAAGAGATCATATGAATGAGATGAATCACATTCATTTTCATGCAAATTTGTGATTTCAATCATTTAAATCATTCATTATAGATGTAATAACAAGTGAGACACATTAGATTAAATATAAGTGAATAATGAATCACTTGAATCTCATTCATTTTCTTTCAAACTTGTGATTTCAATCGACTAAAGCATTCTATATGGATGTAACCACAAGTTAATCACAGTCAATTAAATATGTGTGATCAATAGAATTACTTAAATCCCACTCGTATTGATAGGAACTTGTGATTTCAATCCTTTAAATCATTCGCTATGGATGCAATAAGAAGTTAAACTCATTGAATTAGATACAAGGGATCAAACAAACGCATTGGTCTCATTTGTATCCATATAAACTAGTGATTTTAATGATTTAAATCATTTATTATAGACATTATAACAAGTGAATATTGGATTAACTACAGGGGATCATTTGAATGAGTTGAATCTCATTCATTTTCATACAAACTTGTGATTTCAATCCACTAAATCAATGAACGTGATTATAACAACAAGTTAACCACATTCAATTTAATAAGTGTGATCAAATGAATCAATTAAATCTCTCTCGTATTGATACGAACTTGTAATTTCAATCTCTTAGATCATTTGTTAGGTATGTAACTACAAGTTCAACTCATTGGATTAGATATATCGGATCAAAAAATGTGTTGGTCCCATTTCTATGAATGAGTTGAATCTCATTCATTTTCATACAAACTTGTGATTTAGATCCACAAAATCATTCAATGTGAACGTAACCATAAGTTAACCACATTCAATAAAATATTTGTGATCAAATGAAAGAATTAAATTTCTCTCATATTGGTACAAACTTGTGATTACAATCTCTTAGATCTTTCGTTAGAGATGTAACTACAAGTTCAACTCATTGGATTAGTTACAAGGGATCAAACGAATGCATTGGTCTCATTTTTATCTACATAAACTAGTGATTTTAAATGTTTAAATCATTCATTATAGACATTATAACAATTTAACTTATTAGATTAACAATAAGGGGTTATATAAATAAGTTGAATCTCATTCATTTTCATACAAACTTGTGATTTCAATCCACTAAATCATTGAATCTGAATATAACAACAAGTTAACCACGTTCGATTAAATATGTGTGATCAAATGAATCAATTAAATCCCTCTCGTATTGATACGAACTTGTAATTTCAATATCCTAGATCATTCGTTAGGGATGTAACTACAAGTTCAACTCATTGGATTAGATATAAGAGATCAAACAAATGCGTTGGTCCCATTTCTACCTATATAAACTAGAGATTTTGATCATTTAAATCATTCATTATAGACATTATAACAAGTGAAAAATATTAGATTATCTAAAAGGGATCATATGAATGAGATGAATCACATTAATTTTCATACAAACATGTGATTTCAATCATTTAAATCACTCATTATAGATGTAATAACAAGTGACAGACATTACATTAAATACAAGTGTGCAATGAATAATTTGAATCTCATTCACTTTCTTTTAAACTTGTGATTTCAATCCACTAAATCATTCTATATGGATGTAACAACAAGTTATGCACATTCAATTAAATATGTGTGATCTAGAAAATCACTTAAATCCCACTCGTATTGATAGAAACTTGTGATTTCAATCTTTTAAATCATTCACTATGGATGTAACAAGAAGTTAAACTCATTGGATTATATACAAGGGATCAAACAAATGCATTGGTATCATTTGTATCCATCTAAACTAGTGATTTTAATCAAATAAATCATTCATTATGGACATTATAACAAGTGGAACATATTAGATTAACTAAAAGGGATCATATGAATGAGACGAATCACATTCATTTTCATACAAACTTGTGATTTCAATCATTTAAATCATTCATTATAAATGTAATAACAAGTGAGACACATTAGATTAAATATAAGTGAGCAAGGAATCACTTGAATCTCATTCATTTTCTTTTAAACTTGTGATTATCCACTAAATCATTCTATATGGATATAAGAACAAGTTAAGCACATTCAATTAAATATTTGTGATGAAAAGAATCACTTAAATCTCACTCGTATTGATAGGAACCTGTGATTTCAATCTCTTAAATCATTCACTATGGTTGTAATAAGAAGTTAAACTCATTGGATTAGATACAAGGCATCATGCAAATGCATTGGTCTCATTTTTATCGATATAAACTACCGATCGTTTAAATCATTCATTATAGACATTATAACAATTGAATATTAGATTAACTATAGTGGATCATATGAATGAGTTGAATTTCATTCATTTTCATACAAACTTGTGATTTCAATCCACTAAATCAATGAACGTGAATATAACAACAAGTTAACCACGTTCAATTAAATATGTGTGATCAAATGAACCAATTAAATCCCTCTCGTATTGATATGTACATGTAATTTTAATCTCTTAGATCATTCGTTAGGGATGTAACTACAAGTTCAAGTCATTGGATAAGATATAAGGGATCAAACAAATGCGTTGGTCCCATTTCTACCTATATAAACTAGAGATTTTGATCATTTAAATCATTCGTTATAGACATTATAACAAGTGAAACATATTAGATTATCTAAAAGGGATCATATGAATGAGATGAATCACATTTATTTTCATACAAACATGTGATTTCAACCATTTAAATCATTCATTATAGATGTAATAACAAGTGAGACACATTAGATTAAATATAAGTGAGCAATGAATCACTTGAAACTCATTTATTTTCTTTTAAAGTTGTGATTTCAATCTACTAAACCATTCAATATAGATGGAACAACTAGTTAAGCACATTCAATTTGATATGTGTGATCAAGAGAATCACTAAAATCCCACTTGTATTGATCGAAAATTGTGATTTCAATCTCTTAAATCATTCACGATGGATGTAGTAACAAGTTCAACAAGGGATCAAAGAAATGCATTGGTCTCATTTCTATCCATATAAACTAGTTATTTTAATCATTTTAATCATTCATTATAAACATTATAACAAGTGAATATTAAATTAACTATAGGGGATCATATGAATGATCTCATTCATTTTCATACAAACTTGTGATTTCAATCATTTAAATCATTCATTATAGATGTAATAACAAGTGAGACACATTAGATTAAATATAAGTGAGCAATGAATCACTTGAATCTCATTCATTTTCTTTTAAACTTGTGATATCAATCCACTAAATCATTCAATATAGATGTAACAACAAGTTAGGCACATTCATTTAGATATGTGTGATCAAGAGAATGACTTAAATCCCACTTGTATTGATTGGAACTTGTGATTTCAATCCCTTAAATCATTCTATATGGATGTAATTAGAAGTTCAACTCATTGGATTAGATACAAGGGATCAAAAAAATGCATTGGTCTCATTTGTATCCATATAAACTACCGATTTTAATCGTTTAAATCATTCATTATAGACCTTATAACAACTGAATATTAGATTAACTATAGTGGATCATATGAATGAGTTGAATCTCAATCATTTTCATACAAACTTGTGATTTCAATCCACTAAATCATTGAACGTGGATATAACAACAAGTTAACCATGTTCAATTCAATATGTGTGATCAAATGAATCAATTAAATCCCTCTCGAATTGATACAAACTTGTAATTTTAATCTCTTAGATCATTCGTTAGAGAAGTAACTACAAGTTCAACTCATTGGATTAGATGTAAGGGATCAAACGAATGCGTTGGTCCCATTTCTACCTATATAAACTAGAGATTTTGATCATTTAACTCATTTGTTATAGACATTATAACAAGTGAAACATATTAGATTATCTGAAAGGGATCATATGAATGAGTTCAATCACATTCATTTTCATACAAACTTGTGATTTCAATCATTTAAATCATTCATTATAGATGTAATAACAAGTGAAACACATTAGATTAAATATAAGTGAGCAATGAATCACTTGAATCTCATTCATTTTATTTTAAACTTGTGATTTCAATCCACTAAATCATTCTATATGGATGTAACAACAAGTTAAGCACATTAAATTAAATATGTGTGATCAAGAGAATCACTTAAATTCCACTCGTATTGATAGGAACTTGTGATTTCAATCCCTTAAATCATTCACTATTAATGTAATAAGAAGTTAAACTCATTGCATTAGATACAAGGGATCAAACAAATGCATTGGTCTCATTTGTATCCATGTAGTTTATATCAAAATGAGCGAGATTCAACTCATTCATATAATCCCTTATAGTTATTCTAATATGTTTCACTTATTATAATGTCTATAATGAATGATTTAAATGATTAAAATCACTAGTTTATACGGATACAAATGGGACCAATGCATTTGTTTGATCCCTTGTATTTAATCCAATGAATTGAACTTGTGTTACATCCCTAACGAAAAATCATAGAGATTGAAATCACAAGTTTGAATCAATACAAGAGAGATTTAATTGATTTATTTGATCACACATATTTAATTGAATGTGGTGAATTTTGTTACATTCAGATTGAATGATTTAATGGATGGAAATCACATGTTTGTATGAAAATGAATGAGATTCAACTCATTCATATGATCCCTTTTGGTTAATTTAATATGTTTCACTTGTTATAATGTCTATAATGAATTATTTAAATGATTAAAATATCTAGTTTATATTTATACAAATGGGACCTAGTTTAATTGAAGCATATTAGATTAACTACAAGTTCAACTCATTGGATTAACTTTAAGATATCAAACTAATGCCTACATATCATCTGTATCCATATGAACTTGTGGTTTCAACCATTGAAATCATTCATTTTAGATGTAATAACATGTGAAACACATTAGATTTACTGTAAGTGAGCAATTGAATCACTTAAATCTCATTCATTTTCAATTAAACTTGTGATTTCAATCAACTAAATCATTAAATATGAATGTAACAACATGTTAAGCACATTCAATTTAATATGTGTGAGGAAATCAATCAATTAAATCTCACTTTTATGATACAAACTTGTGATTTAAATCCCTTAGATCATTATTACGGATGTAACATCAAGTTCAAGTGATTGGATTAGCTACAAGGGATCAAACTAATGCATAGATCCTTTTTGTATACATATAAACTTGTGATTTAAAACATTTAAATCATTCATTATACATGTAATAACAAGAGAGACACATTAGATTAGTTATGAGTGAGCAAATGAATCACTCGAATCTCATTCATTTTCAATAAGCTAAATCATTCTATTTGGATGTAACAACAAGTTAAGCACATTTAATTAAATAAGTATGATAAAAAGAATCACTTGAATCCCACTTGTATTGATAGGAAATTGTGATTTCAATCACTTAAATCATTCACTATGGATGTAATAAGAATTTAAACACATTTAATTAGATACAAGGGATCAAACAAATACTTTGGTCCCATTTGTATCCATGTAAAATAGTGTTTTTAATCATTCAAATCATTCATTATAGACATTATAACAAGTGAATATTAGATTAACTATAAGGGATCATATGAATGAGTTGAATCTCATTTATTTTCATACGCACGTGTGATTTCAATCCACTAAATCATTCAATGTGAATATAACAACAAGTTAACCACATTCAATTAAATATGTGTGATCAAATGAATCAATGAAATCTCTCTCGTATTGATGCGAATTTGTGATTTCAATCTCTTGGATCATTCGTTAGAGATGTAACTACAAGTTCAACTCATTGGATTAGAAATAAGAGATCAAAAAAATGCATTGGTTACATTTGTGTCCATATAAACTAAAGATTTTGATCATTTAAATCATTCATTATAGACATTATAACAAGTGAAACATATTAGATTAACTAAAAGGGATCATATGAATGAAATGAATCACATTGATTTTCATACAAACTTGTAATTTTAATCATTTTAATCATTCATTATAGATGTAATAACAAGTGAGACATATTAGATTAAATATAAGTGAGCAATGAATCACTTAAATCTCATTCATTTTCTTTTAAAATTGTGATTTCAATCCATTAAATCATTCAATATAGATGTAACAACAAGTTAAGCACAATTAGTTTAAATATGTGTGATTAAGAGAATCACTTAAATCCCACACGTATTGATTGGAACTTGTGATTTTAATCTCTTAAATCATTCACTATAGATGTAACAAGAAGTTAAACTCATTGGATTACATACAAGGGATCAAACAAATGCGTTGGTCCCATTTGTATACATATAAACTAGATATCTTAATCATTTAAATAATTCATTATATACATTATAACAAGTGAAACATATTAAATTAACCAAAAGGGATCATATGAATGAGTTGAACCTCATTCATTTTCATACAAACATGTGATTTCCATCCATTAAATCATTCAATCTGAATGTATCAAAAAGTTAACCACATTCAATTAAATATGTGTGATCAAATAAATCAATTAAATCTCTCTTGTATTGATTCAAACTTGTGATTTCAATCTCTTTGATTTTTTGTTAGGGATGTAACAAAAGTTCAATTCATTGGATTAAATACAAGGGATCAAACAAATGCATTGGTTCCATTTGTATCCATATAAACTAGTGATTTTAATCATTTAAATCATTCATTATAGACATTATAATAAGTGAAACATATTAGATTAACTATAAGGGATTATATGAATGAGTTGAATCTCGCTCATTTTGATACAAACTTGATTTCAATCCACTAAATCATTCAATGTAGATGTAACAACAAGTTAACCACATTTAATTAAGTATCTGTGATCAAATGAATCAATTAAATCTCTCTCGTATTGATACGAACTTGTGATTTCAATCTCTTATATCATTCATTATAGATGTAACTACAAGTTTATCTCATTGGACTAATTGTAAAAAATCAAACTGATGTATAGATCCCATTTGTATCCATATGAACCTGTGAGTTCAACCTTTTAAATCATTCATTCTAGATGTAATAACATGTGAAACACAATAGATTTACTGTAAGTGAGCAATTGAATCACCTGAATCTCATTCATTTTCAATTAAACTAATGATTTCAATCCACAAAATCATTAAATCAGAATGTAACAACTTGTTAAGCGCATTCAATTTAATATGTGTGATCAAATGAATCAATTAAATCTCACTTTTATGATAGAAACTTGTGATTTCAATTTCTTAGATCATTATTATAGATATAACAACAAGTTCAACTGATTGGATTAGCTACAAGAGATCAAACTAATGCATGGATCCTATTTGCATACAAATAAACTTGTTATTTTAATCATTTAAATCATAGATGTAATAACAAATGAGACACATTAGATTAGTTATGAGTGAGCAAATGAAACACTTGAATCTCATTCTTTTTCATTTAACGTTGTGATCTTAATCCACTAAATCATTCTATATGGATGTAATAACAAGTTAAGCATATTTAACTAAATATGTGTGATAAAAAGAATCACTTAAATCTCACTCGTATTAACAGGAACTTGTGATTTCAATCCCTTAAATCATTCACTATGGATTTAATAAGAAGTTAAACTCTTTGGATTAGATACAAGGGATCAAACAATTACATTTGTCCCATTTGTATCCATATAAACTAGTGATTTTAATCCCGCAAGTAATTCATTATAGACATTATAACAAGTGAATATTAGATTAACAATAAAGGATTAACTTGTGATTTCAATTTACTAAATCTTTCAATGTGAATGTAACAACAAGTTGACCACATTCAATTAAATATGTGTGATCAAATGAATCAATTAAATCTCTCTCGTATTGACACGAACTTGTGATTTCAATTTCTTAGATCGTTCGTTAGGTATGTAACTACAATGTCAACTCATTGGATTAGTGACAAGGGATCAAACAAATGCATTGGTCCCATTTGTAACTATATAAACTAGTGATTTTAATCATC